>SJYC01123105.1:0-42804 GCA_006408675.1 Madoqua kirkii
GCAACCCACTCCAGTATTCTTGCCTAGAGAATCCATGGACAGAGGAGCCTGGTAGGCTACAGTCCATAGTGTCCATAGGGTCACAAAGAGTCGGACATGACTGAAATCACCTAGCATGCACTCCTAAGAATAAAATTCTGAAGAACAATGTCTACTTAAAATTTTGTTTCTATGTTTCATGATCTATGTTTACCATCAGTATGCTCACTAAGACCCATTCCAAAGTATTATTTTGGTAGCTACATGATTAATACTTCTAAAGTATTATAAACCATGAATAAGGATATTAATTTCAGTCAGATTATTGAGCATCTTTCTCCAATGTCAATGAATTTTAAAAGTCCAAGGAAACTCTGTCCAGTATCCAATCAGCATTTCTCTCAAATTCTATTCAGATCATCTGGAAAATCTGGTAGAACATTCAAAAGAGGCTAAAAATAGCACTCAAATACATTTTCCCAAAATAGAAAGAAAAAGGACAGGTGGACAACTGGTAAGAATTAAAATTTAGGAAAATAAATTACAAAATCAGTCTTGAATTTACCACTTCAGATTTTAAAAGACCTCCTAGAATGTTATTTCCAGCATAAAACCTCTCTATGAAAACAGGATCATTTTTAGAAACTAAATGAAAACATTGTTAATATATCTAATTTTAAACAGGAGGAAAAAGAAATATAATACTGGCCAAAAGTGTTTCAACCATATAAAATAAACTCTTAGGATATTTCAAAGAGTTAAAGCTCCTTAAAATAATACCTCTTTCAAGTAGTTTAAAGGCATTACTTGCTAATGTTCCTGGAAGAAGTCCATTTAGAGACATTAAGATGTCTTGAAATATCCCTCTTGCTGTATTTTTATATGGTCAAGTAATATATATAAAGACATAGGGACTAAATACCATGGTTTTCTCTTTCCCTAAAAGGTAGGGGAAATCAAAGTCCATCAATAAGGATCCTTGTCATTGACACAACCCAGAATTTAATCATGGCATGAATTCAGGCTTTCGGTTGTTTTTTCCTAAGTCCAAGATAATTTGTATAGCAAGTAATATTATTACAATTAGTAGCTCCCACCAACAGGGATAGTTTCAAACTTTCTATAAATGCATATGGCAAAAGAAAGACTTGTTAACAAGATGCCTTGTTGACCCAAAGCACTAAAACATGCTTTAAAAGAGTTCTGTATTTCCCACTGTGCATGTCATTAACATACACGTTAACAGAGTAGACCAAGCCCTAGAGATGATCCTAGAAGCCAAAACGGGATCCTCACAGTGTTGAGTGAACCAAATTCTCTAAATATTACTTTCGATTCCAGTTAGACACCAAGCTCTACCGTGTACCACTGCCAACATAGCTCTGGAACTCTTGGCCTTTGCAACTACTGTGACTGCTGCAGGATGCTGAACCTAAAAATGAATCACCCAGGAGCAGAGAAGGGAGTCCGTTTCATCTCAGAACCAGAGTTAGGAACCTTTTTTTATTATTATTAATTTAAAATTTTATTCTATTTTACAATACTGTAATGGTTTTGCCATACATTGACATGAATCAGCCACAGGTGTACACGATCTCCCAATGCCGAAGCCCCCTCCCACCTCCCACCCCACACCATCTCCCCGGATCATCCCGTACTCCAGCCCCAAGCATCCTGTATCCTGTATTGAACATAGACTGGCGCTTCATTTCTTATATGATAGTATACATGTTTCAGTGTCATTCTCCCAAATCATCTCACCCTCTCCCTCTCCCTCAGAAGCCAAAAGTCTGTTCTATACCTCTGTGTCTCTTAATCATGAGTCCTAAGATGAAAAATACTCATTAACATAAGCAGATTTTAAAAAGAAAACAAACCAATTTGTGATGTTACATAGTGCTTCTAACAACACAGCAGAGGATTAACTGAAAAAAATATCGGTGAAACTTTCAGAAAAAAATCCTCACCGCAGAGTGTGGTACTATTGATTTAACTGAAATGGATTATATTGGAGAAATGGGATCAGGGTTAGTTGAAATGAAAGAGATTTAATTAAGGAGTTAACAGAGTGTTCTAGGAGACCATAGACCTGTATTGAAAAGCAGACAAATCAGTTCAGAGATCTATAGAAACCTTACATTCTTTCCACCACAAAAGGCAGGGAGCAGAGAACACACTTGCAACTATTGAAATTTAGCAAAGATACACCTGAAATTGAACAAAACACCATGCATTACTCAGAGTTACCCTGGCTCTTGGAAGACCCACCTCCCCCCGCCCGCCTCATCATGACAGTAATGCAAAAAGATCTATGAAATGAAGTAGAACAATAACTAAAGGAAAATTCAATACCACTTTCCACTTAGATCCATCCACCTTAGAGTAAGGTCAGAGGATGCATTTGGGGAGAATTACATAACAGATAAAGGACAAGATAAAAAGGAACAGAGCTGTTAGAACAATAACTAAAGGAAAATTCAATACCACTTTCCACTTAGATCCATCCACCTTAGAGTAAGGTCAGAGGATGCATTTGGGGAGAATTACATAACAGATAAAGGACAAGATAAAAAGGAACAGAGCTGTAAATGTACAAAGGTGAGGAATGGCATTGAAACATGTATAACATCATATATGAAATGAGTCACCAGTCCAGGTTCAATGCATGATACTGGATGCTTGGGACTGGTGCACTGAGACGACCTAGAAGGATGGTACAGGGAGGGAGGAGGGAGGTGGGTTCAGGATAGGGAATACGTGTATATCTGTGGTGGATTCATGTTGATGTATGGTAAAACCAATACAATATTGTAAAGTAATTAGCCTCCAATTAAAATAAATAAATTTATATTAAAAAAAAAGAAAATTACAAATAAGTTGTTTATTCCACTGACTTTGACTGTGGTCAGGGTACCTAATGAACTCAAGATCTGGATTATGCGTTGTGTCTCCTGACCAGTGGGATGGATCTGCTGCACTAAGAAAATCTTAGAGGAAGGAGCCAGGTGATCTAACACTCAGCACAAAAACAAATGTGAGCCATCACTTCTATTCAGTATTGTACTAGAGTCCCAGCTACTGCAAAAAGGCAACGCAAACAAATGAAATACACACAAATTGAAAGAAAGAACTAAAATTGCATTTAGTTACAGATGACACAATCATTTACACAGAAATCCTGAAGAACTGACAAAAAAGCTATACAACTAATAAGTAATACTACTGAGTTTGCAGGATACAACAGTATGAGTCAATTATTTTTCTATATACTAGCAGTGAACATTTGTGATTTCAAATTATATTTGTCATCAAGATCAATAGTTAAAAATGTAAAGAAATGAATGACTTTCTCAACATAAGATTGCTTCCTATCAGTCGGATGAAGAAAATTACAAGACTGTCTAGAAGCTTCAAGAAACTGTAGTTGTTCCATCCTGGAATGGCAAACTGCTTGAAAGGAGTTTGAAGTAAGAGAAGCAAGACTCTCAATCCTCAACAAAGCCACAATATGTCATAGGAAATGCTTCAGAGATAAAAGGAAATGAAATCAGAAGCATCAAAAAAGTGTTGGGTTACACCACAAGGTCTACAAAATGGATTTCAATGTGCCGTATGTTTAAGATTATGTAAAGGGTCTTCATGCACTATGAACTATACAGAACCCCTAACAGTCTAACTCAGCTATGCCACAAACTTGAAATCAAGCAAATGTAGGGACAGTAATAAACAATTAGCAACTGTGCTGGTGTTCTTGTGTGTGTGTGTGTGTGTGTGTGTGTGTATTTATTTTAAAACTTTTTATTTTGTATCAGGGTATAGTTGATTAACAAAGTTGTAACAGTTTCAGGTGAACAGCAAAGGGGCTCAGTCATATATATACATGTATTCATCTATCCCCAACTGCCACATGATATTGAGCAGAGTTCCATGTACTATACAGTAGATCCTTGTTGGTTACCCATTTCAAATACAGCTGTGTACACAGGCAATCATAAGTTTGTTCTCTAAGTCTGTGAACCTTTTTTTGCCTTTTTAAAGTTCATTTGGTACATTTATATAATAGAATATTACTCAGCCACTAAAAAGAGCAAAATAATGCTATTTGCAGCAACATGCACGGACCTAGAGGTTGTCACACTGAGCTAAGTAAGTTAGACAGAGGAGAAATACCATATGACATCCCTTACATGTGGAATATAAAAAGAAATGATACTATGTCTGTGTTTTTATAATTAAATGGGACTTTGAAGAAGTGAGCTGAACGGCTGCACATCCCTGAGGAAATCTACCAGAAAGTCTGAGCATGTGTCTTTTTTCTCCCAATAAATTCATCAAGCCCCAGCATCCAAGTCCTTTCTACTGAACTTCGATTTCTTTCAGTGATTGGTACTCACAGCAACTGTTCAGCTCCTTTGAAACACTGAGAAATGTGCCCTTCAGAGGGGATGAGATGAGTGGAGTCAAATGGTTCTGTAGAGCTTGGGGTAGGGTGTTGAATCCCTGCCTGTTGGGGAACCTCTTGCCAAGGGAAGTGTGGCTCATGGCTCAGGCAGCAAGAGCAGGGAAAGTACCTCTGCAACTACCACACAACATGGTGTTGGGTGAAACCGTGAGGGTGGTACAAGATATTCACCACCATGCATTTTTTTACAATCATTTTGATTACAGAAGCAATAGAGTCAGATGTGGGCTTCCCTGGTGGCTCAGATGGAAAAGAATCTGCCTGCCACGTGGGAGATGCTGGGTTTGAACCCTACCTTGGAAAGATCCCCTGGAGCAGAGCATGGCAACCCACTTCAGTGTTCCTGCCTGGAGAATCCCAGTAGACAGAGAAGCCTGGCAGGCTATAATCCATGGGGGTCACAAAGAGTCAGACACGACTGAGTGAATGAGCACGTAAGGTCAGATGCCAACTCCACAGAGGCATCTAAGCATTACTCCCTCACACATTCAACATCTCCAACACAGGAGTAACAATTTGGTATGTCTTCTTTAAAATATTACACACTGAGCTTACAATATTTATTTGGCTGTGCAGCATGTGGAATCTAGTCCTTTGACCAGGATCAAACTTGGGCCCCCTGAATTGGGAGTGAAGAGTCTTATTCCCTGGACCACCAGGGAAGTCTACACAATGTTAATTTTTTATAAAATAAATTTACACATAATCTTTTATACTGAATTAAGGTTTAATTTGACATTTTCATTTTAAAAATCTATCAGAAATAGTCTTACAAACTGATAGAGACAGACCCACTTAAAATACTGCAGGAGAATTCCAGACTAAAGGATAGTTAAATAATGCTCAAAATTTTCCAAGCCAGGCTTCAGAAATACATGAACCGTGAACTTCCAGATGTTCCATGAACTTCCAGATGTTCTGTGAACTTCCAGATGTTCAAGCTGGTTTTAGAAAAGGCAGAGGAACCAGAGATCAAATTGCCAGCATCTGCTGGATCATGGAAAAAGCAAGAGAGTTCAAGAAAAACATCTATTTCTGCCTTATTGACTATGCCAAAGCCTTTGACTGTGTGGATCACAATCAACTGTGGAAAATTCTGAAAGAGATGGGAATAGCAGACCACCTGACCTGCCTCTTGAGGAACCTATATGCAGGTCAGGAAGCAACAGACAGAACTGGACATGGAACAACAGACTGGTTCCATGTACATCAAGGCTGTATATTGTCACCCTGTTTAACTTATATGCAGAGTATATCATGAGAAATGCTAGGCTGGAAGAAGCACAAGCTGGAATCAAGATTGCCGAGAGAAATATCAATAACCTCAGATATGCAGATGATACTAACCTTATGGCGGAAAGTGAAGAGGAGCTAAAAAGCCTCTTGAAGAAAGTGAAAGAAGAGAGTGAAAAAGTTGGCTTAAAGCTCAACATTCAGAAAATGAAGATCATGGCATCCGGTCCCATCACTTCATGGGAAATAGATGGGGAAACAGTGGAAACAGTGGCTGACTTTAGTTTTTTTTTGGCGCTGGGGTTGGGGGGAGAGGGGGCTCCAGAATCACTGCAGATGGTGATTGCAGCCATGAAATTAAAAGACGCTTACTCCTTGGAAGAAAAATTATGACCAACCTAGATAGCATATTCAAAAGCAGAGACATTAGTTTGCCAACAAAAGTCTGTCTAGTCAAGGCTATGGTTTTTCTTGTGGTCATGTATGGATGTGAGAGTTGGACTGTGAAGAAAGCTGAGTTGCAGCCATGAAATTAAAAGACGCTTACTCCTTGGAAGAAAAATTATGACCAACCTAGATAGCATATTCAAAAGCAGAGACATTAGTTTGCCAACAAAAGTCTGTCTAGTCAAGGCTATGGTTTTTCTTGTGGTCATGTATGGATGTGAGAGTTGGACTGTGAAGAAAGCTGAGCACTGAAGAGGTGATGCTTTTGCACTGTCGTGTTGGAGAAGACTCTTGAGAGTCCCTTGGACTGCAAGAAGATCCAACCAGTCCATCCTAAAGGAGATCAGCCCTGGGTGTTCTTTGGAAGGAATGATGCTAAAGCTGAAACTCCAGTACTTTGGCTACCTCATGCAAAGAGTTGACTCACTGGAAAAGACTCTGATGTTGGGTGGGATTCGGGGCAGGAAGAGAAAGGGATGAGAGAGGATGAGATGGCTGGATGGCATCACTGCCTCAACAGACATTTAAGTGAACTCCAGGAGTTGGTGATGGACAGGGAGGCCTGGCGTGCTGCGATTCATGGGGTCGCAAAGATTCAGACAAGACTGAGTGACTGAACTCATCATACCATTATTCTCTTGATGATCACTTCAGTTGTTTCCAATTCTAAAGAAAGTTGTGAAGTTTCTGATTTGGATTTATGTATGTCTGTGTTTGCCTGTCTTCGAAATTAAATGCTTCTGATTTTGAATAAATTTTTTTCAATGAAACTAATAGATCAATGTCTGTCCACATTTTCACGGTATAAAATATTACCAGGTCACAAGGTTTCAAACTCGTTGTATTCTTACCAACAATTTATAAGAGAAGTAACACTTATACTCCCATGGTGGATTCATGCTGATGTTTGGCAAAACCAATACAATATTGTAAAGTAATTAGCCTCCAATTAAAATAAGTAAATTAAAAAAAAACTAAAATAAAATAAACCACTACCCTCCAAAAAAAAGAGGAGTTATTTTCCTACATTTTTACATGATCTGAATTCTAACCATATTTTAAGTTTAAACAAATGTGATGGTTGAAACTTGGGGTTTTATTATTGTTGTCTGAATTATCTAAGAGGTTATGCAGCTTTTTATTTGCATTTTTTTCTTTAGTGGATTGCCTGTTTATATCATTTGCATATTTTTTCCTCTTTAGCTGTTCTGACTCTTTGTTTTCTGGATTGTAATCTTCGTCTCCCAGACTATCATTCGTCTTTTGTCCTTTTATGGAAGTGACAGTCATAACTTAGTGGCAAACACAAGTCACTCCTCCTACTGTAAGCTGAAAAACAATTTTTTAAAGAGTGTTAGATCAATCATTAAAGTTCTCCAAAGAAGCAAATAGTTGATCTCTGAGGCCACAAAGCCAGGGAAAGTGTCCAAATTAAGGTGATGCATTGTTATACAGGCCTTCCAAGATGTCACTAGTAGTAAAGAACCCACCTGCAAATGCAGGAGATATAAGAGACAGGAATTAGATTCCTGGGTTGGGAAGATCTGCTGCCATCTGCGGGCATGGCAGTGCTCTCCAGTATTCCTGCCTGTAGACTCTCATAGACAGAAGAGCCTGGCGGGCTACAGTCCTTGGGTTGTAAAGAGTCAGACACCACTGAAGTGACTCAGCACAGCACAGCGTTGTTAAAGGAGACACTTTCCTCTCTTCCAACTCTCAATGTGCAGGATGTCACTGCCAACAGCTGGATGATTCTCTGTCACTTTCCACATAATTAATTCCATGAGGCACCTCCTTCTTCACATCCACCTTTTCTGAATCAGAAATTAGAATGAGTCCATCTGAATGGTGAGACCAGTCTCAACACTAGCTGCAAGGGAGCCTGGGAAAGTGGATTTCTGGCTTCTAATTTAGAAAGGCAGATTTATAAAACACCCCAAACACTAGAGTGACATTCAAAATTTTAGAAGACAGTGAGAAAATATTTAAAGTGTCCACTACATGCAGTCTTTGTGTCACATACACTTTCAAATTTCACAAAATCAAGTATGTGATTGTTTCTTTATATTTATGGTTTTGGTCTTACTTTTAAAAAAAATACCATCACCACAGGATGACTATACAAATATTCTCTTGTAATGTCTTACAAGACAGTTGTGGTACTATTTTATACTATTCAGGCTTTTCTTTCATCTATGATTTGTGGTTATATAATGCAGTATGAATAAATTTGCAATTTTTTCCAAAAGCACAGGCAGTTCTTTCAGTTTCATTAATTGAACAATACATAATTTATTCACTGATAAATAAACGCCATCTTTAATTATATGTTCAATGATTTTTATTCATTCTATATATAATGTTGTTTGCTTATCACAATTCATTACTATGCTGCTGCTGCTAAGTTGCTTCAGTCATGTCCGACTCTGTGTGACCCCATAGACGGCAGCCCATCAGGCTCCCCCATCCCTGGGATTCTCCAGGCAAGAACACTGGAGTGGGTTGCCATTTCCTTCTCCAATGCATGAAAGTGAAGAGTGAAAGTGAAGTCGCTCAGCCGTGTCCGTCTTAGCGACCCCATGGACTGCAGCCCACCAGGCTCCTCCGTCCATGGGAGTTTCCAGGCAAGAGTACTGGAGTGGGGTGCCATTACCATATTATTTTCTTTAAAGTAGTTCTATATCTGGTTTTCATGTCTAGTAGAGAAAGCATCTTTGCCCCTGCTTCATTTCAAAATTTTAGAATCACTTATGTGTTCCAAAAGAAAAAAAATTCTGATTGAGACTGCATAAAATTTATATATTAATTTCAGTAGAAGTGACATGTTTAAGATATTGTCTTCTTATCCAGAACATGGTCAGTCTTTCCTCTTCTTGGGTTTTGTCCTATGTGTTTCAAAATAATTTTATAGTTCTGTTCATAGGGTCTTTCTCATTAAATTCATTCCTAGATATTTCACAGCCTTTTCTACACATGATTATGAATGAGATCGTTCTCATTTCCATTTTTATAAAGTCATTTTATTCGCTTTTATCTAACTGCATCTGATTCTACAATACATATGGTGTACAGTTGAGCCTTCATGTAAGTAATTCCCAGAGTGCTCAATATTGATAATTTAACATAAGACAAGTTTGAGGGGACACAAGATAATTTCCTAATTAAAATGGATTGTCTCATACAGTAGATTTATTGTTTTTTTTTTCAAATTGATATATTAGATATTCACTGTCTAGAGTTTGTAGTTCCAAATTTTCTTTACAGTAATAACAACTAGACATATGGGTATATGCATCCTTACTGTTTATCAATGTTATTCTGAAATTTGACATGAGATTCACATAAACCTATGCATTCACAACTTCTCAAAGTTTATTTCTAACTAAACCTTTAGCAAACATTTTGAAATTATCTATTGTCTATATAGAACCTATAGATCCAGCTTCTACTATAAACCAAAGCTAACAACATTTCCTATGATTAAAAACTTAGGGATGGGCATATGAACAAAGGATGATATTTTTCTTTCTGTCAAAAGTTCATAGTAATTTGAACAAAATGAGGATTATAAACACATCCTTTTACAAAAAAGGTTATCAGCCGTAAAATTAGTAGCTACAACTGCGCCAGGTCTGGTTATAGGAACATGCTTTGTACAGAGCAGAAAACCTGAGACACAGTAACAGTATTACTGGCTGCTGCATCAGACTGGTTCAAGGGATCCCAGTGTTCGTCAAGGCTTTGTGAAATGACAGAGTTGTAAGTCACTTACTTTCTCCTTATACAGTTCCTACATCTACAAAATGAGTGAGTCAAGCTGGAAGCAAGATTGCTGGGAGAAATATCAACAGCTTCAGATATGCAGATAATACCACCCTAAGGGCAGAAAACAAAGAGGAACTAAAGAACCTCTTGATGAAAGTGAAAGGAAAGATGAAAGTGAAAGGAAAGAGTGAAAAAGTTGGCTTAAAACACAACATTCAAAAAATTAAGGTTGTGGCATTCAGTCCCATTACATCATGGCAAATAGGTGCGGAAACAGTGACAGACTATTTTGGGGGGCTGCAAAATCACTGCAGATGGTGACTGCTGCTATAAAATTAAAAGATGCTTACTCCTTGGAAGAAAAGCTATGAAAAACTTGGACAGCATATTAACAAGCAGAGACATGACTTTGCTGACAAAGGTCTGTATAGTCAAAGCTATGGTTTTTCCAGTGGTTACATATGGATGTGAGAGTTGGACCAGAAAGAAAGCTGAGTACCAAAGAATTGATGCTTTTGAACTGTGGTGTTGGAGAAGACTCTGGAGAGTCCCTCGGACAGCAAGGAGATCCAACCAGTCAATCCAAAAGGAAATCAACACTGAATACTCATTGGAAGAACTGACTCTGAAGCTGAAATTCCAATACTTCGGCCACCTGATAGGAAGAACTGACTGAGTGTGAGATAGTTGGATGGCCTCACCGACTCAATGGACATGAGTTTGAGCAAGCTCCAGGAGATGGTGAAGGACAGGGAAGCCTGGGGTGCTGCAGCCCATGGGGTCACAAAGAGTCAGTGACAACTTAGCAACTGAATAACAACAATAGGCACTAGGGCTCTCTCTGTTTCATGTTTCAAGGCTCAAGTTTCAAAAGGCGGCTGTGTGACTCCTCCAAGCCCAGGGGAAATGGTGGACACTTTTGGATCCATGGACACAGAACTATTTCAGGGACACTGAAACCACAACTTTCAAACAAACTAATCAATCAGACGTTGCCAATAAAGACACTTTACAGTAGCCTCAAATTTTGCCTATGATAACTACCACACTGTGGAAATAATGATTACTTTAATCAAAAGTTATATTTCTATATCAATTCTGATACTTCAGAAAGAAACACAGCCTCTGCTTACTTCCTTACCTTGGATTAGTTGACACAGGGTGTTCAAATGTAGCTTGGACTAAAGTATGTGCTGACATTAATAGCCCTCTTCATATAAGTCACACCAGGAATGTGGGTGTTTCTACACCTGCCATGGCAAAGTAGCCACATACCATATAAGATCAAGTGGATCTTATAGTGAGATCCACTTGAGTCAGATTTGGAGGAATTTTCTAGCATGTAAATATCATGCAAACATAAAAGTGAATATAAACAATGTTTAGCATGTAGTTTATCTTCTAGAGGCTTATAATTACAGGACCCACACGTGTATATCTGAAGTAAAACTTGCGATGGAATCCTATTACATGATTTTTTCAAATCTAAAGTGAAATTTTAAGCCCTAGTCTTCTAACATCTTTCACACAGACAGAAGCCACCAAAAATCTTGGACAATACATCTTATAGTGTTTCAAGGAGCCAAGGCAAGGCGTCTGTTTTGCTAATCAGGAAGTTTTCTGTCTGAGATTAGAGCTTTGGGGAATAGTTAGAGGTTCTGAATCCTTTAAATAACTTTGAATCCTTCAAGTATTAAATTCAAGATAAAAATGAGCCATGAATACTAGACATGAAAATATTAGGAGGGAGATGGCTACCGAACATGCATCAGGCGTTCACACTGTAAGAAAGTTTATGGCTGATGGTAAGCAGCTTGCTAAAGAATCACTTTAGAGTTTTTGTTGTTTTAGAAATTTCCCTCATACATAGAGTTGTGACAGATGATTTTCTTTTAATTTCATCCTTGTATAAATGGATTCCCAGGCTCCTTTCTCAATGATGTAAATGGACCTAATTAAAAACCCTACCATTTACATACTAAGGTAACTATCTGTGAACTGCCAACTTCATCTGGCCTGATCCAGAGAACCATTCTGAGGAATTACAAGGAGTTATAGACCCCTGCCCTAGAGTAAAAATAAACCCTTCCCTAAGAAATGATTGGTTCCACAGTCTGTGGGAACGAAAGACAGCTTACTTAAGTCTAATTACTTCACTGCTTGCTGGGTTTGATGCACTCGAAGTACGAAGGCCACTTATATGGCCTTATTCCCATGTGTTGACAGGTTCGGTGCAGCTAGATGATGTTCATAGGTTCTCCAAGTTTCAGTCAAAGCCACTGACTTCACTTTTCCTCTGTGTGTTGTTCACTCACAGGGACTTAGCCATTTACTGAGACGTGCAGTCAATCTGGTCTCACAAAGTCAGAACCGAAGGTATAGGTCATGTCTTGCAGCTTTTGTGCAGAACCTCCCGAAAGAAAATGATTGCACTGCAGATAAATGCAGTGAGGATGAATGGGTAAAACAAGCTTTTTTTTTTAAAAATTCCACTAACTTTTTGTACGGAAGGTGATATTCTTGAGAATTCTAAATTGCTTCATATTGCAACTTTTTTTTTTAATTTGAAGGAAGATTAGTGTTGTGTTGGTTTCTGCCATATAACAATGCAAATCAGCTGTAATTATACAGACATCACCTCCCTTTGAGATCCCCTCCTGTCCCTCCGCTCCACCCCTCTAGGTCATCACAGAGTGCCTGGCTGGACTCCCTGCGTTATGAAGCAGCTTCTTACCAGCTATCTGTTATATACACGACCCGTACATATGCCGATGCTACACTTCTGTCTCGCTCTCTCCCTCCCCCTCTCTCCCTCACGCACTGGGTCCCCAAGTCCACTCCCGATATCAGTGTCTCCATTCTTTCCTTGCAAATAGGTTTCAACTCTTTTTGAATCAACCAAGAGCATTTATGACATAACTTCTTTAAATTCAACTCTGTTCCTCAAGAACCTAAGTAGTCTTACAATCCACTGTGCCAGATGGATGCAGAAAGGCAAAGTCACTTGGAAAATTTTGATAACCTTTCCATCCAGAAATGTAACTCCTATCAGGGAAATCAGGCCTGTGGGTCAGAAGTCTCTTGACAGTGCAATCTAAATAAAGGTTATCAGCAATTTCAGATAAACTGGAATTTAAATGAACTCTTAAGGCATTTCTTTCTGGTGGGTAAAATCACAAACTACCAAATATGTAATGAAATAGGCTTATAAAATTGTTTATGAACCAGGATTTGAGGTGTTGGCCCAAGACTTGAGTAACTTTATACTGTAGGCTGTATGAAAGAAAGGAGGAAAGTGAAGGTGAAAGTGAAGTCACTCAGTCGTGTCTGACTCTTCGCGACCCCGTGGACTGTAGCCTACCAGGCTTCTATGTCCATGGGATTCTCCAGGCAAGAATACTGGAGTGGGTTACCATTTCCTTCTCCAGGGGATCTTCTCAACCCAGGGATCGAACCTGGGTCTCCTGCATTGGAGGCAGGTGCTTTAACCTCTGAGCCAAACCCAAAGGGAATGGAGAAGCTACTGGAGAGAGTTTTGAGTAGAGGTAGTCTCCAAGTATGGTGAGGTTTACACGACTGGAAAACAGCTGATCAGAAGGTGGAAAACTCCTTAACCACCAAGGCAATTATTGCTTCAAAGGAACAGTCCCACATTTAGATTATGTAGAAAAACTTGCAAAGTTGAAGTACACGAGTTATCACTTTCCATCCCAGCCAGGAGACTGTGCAGCAGCTGCTTCCATGCTAACCAAAGAAATTAGAGAAAATCAAACGTGAGTAAAAGGGAGAGGGCCTCAAGAACAAGGAATGAACAGGTGAAAACAGAAACACAGGCACAAGCATGAATACTGAGGTGGAGAGAACAGGCTGCAAAAAGAAAAGAGAGATTCACACACAGATAAGTCAGATATGAAGAGAAGATGAGAGGCAAGAGAGCTTATATATAACACAGAAAGACAAACATATGCAAAATTTCATCCCCAGTGATCTGCAAAACAAAAATCCAGGTCTGTGTTCAGTCTTAAGTATCAAACACAAAAGAAAGTTTAAGCTGCAGAGACTTTAATCTTTCCCTACTTAAAGATTTGCATGGATCCAGAACATTCCAGGGCAAGTTAGCAAACTAGTGTATTATCACAACATGTCCTTAAAATTTGACCACAGCCATGTCATAGGCAAGACCCAGTCAGACTTTGGAGCCACTATCAGGAAAAAGATTTAGCAGCTGATGAAGTGTCAAGTTTGGGGATGAAACACAATGAGTAACGAGTGCATTTTAAGTTCAAAGAGTGAAATATCGTGGTAAACATTAGACAGTGGGGCAAAAGTACACTGCTATGCAGGTGTCAGAGCTGATGAGGGAAGATAGGAAATAACTGTACAGACCAAGGAGGAGAGAAAGCACGGCCACAGCAGGGAGGAACCCAGAGTACCCAATACTCAAAACTAGAAAGAGACAGAGAAGAGCAACCTTGTAGAAAGCACACACTGCTGTATTTAAAAAGATAGCCAATACGGGTCTCTTGTGTAGCACAGGGAACGTGGCTCAGTATTCTGTAATAAGGTGAATGGGAAAAGAATTTGAAAACGAAAATAGATAAATGTACATATATAACTGAATCTCTTTCCTGTACACCTGAAGCTAACACAACAGTGTTCATCAACTATGTTCCAACATAGGACTAAAAAAAAAAAAGAATGTATAGGAGACTTCTCTGGTGGTCCAGTGGTTAAGAATCTGCCTTCCAATGCAAGTGATGTGGGTTTGCTACCTGGTCGGGGAAGTAAGATCCCAAGGCTGCGGGGCAACTCCTAAGCCACTGTAACATAACAAGAGCCTATGCACTGGAGCAGAGAGCGCGCCC
The DNA here is from genome assembly GCA_006408675.1 of Madoqua kirkii. Taxonomy (NCBI): domain Eukaryota; kingdom Metazoa; phylum Chordata; class Mammalia; order Artiodactyla; family Bovidae; genus Madoqua; species Madoqua kirkii. The sequence continues at coordinate 14,752 of SJYC01123105.1, forward strand.
GCCACAGTGAAGACCCCATGCAGCCAAAATAAACAAACAAATTATATATATGAATAGAGAGAGAGAGAGCATTAGACTGGGAGAGAGGGTGAAGCGGGTCCTGTGGTTATCAGGGACCAGACATAATGCTGAGACAGGAGCTTATGGAAAGTGAAAGTGCTAGTCGCTCAGTCGTCCAACTCTGTGATGTTACGAACCATGGTCCACCAGGCTCCTCTATCCATGGAATTCTCCAGGCAAGAATATTGGAGTGGGTTGCTGTGCCCTCCTCCAGAGGATCTCCTGGACCCAGGTATTGAACCTGGGCCTCCTGCCCTGCAGGCAGATATCTTTCCAGACCTTATTAAGTCTTGGAAAGCCAAGGTAACTATGTTTCGCCTACGTGCTCTTTCTGTTTCATTTGCTGTTGTCAGTCTTAACTCTTACACTTTGATCTACAATCCATTTCAAGTTATTATTTATATATTGTATGAAAGAAGGTTTAGGATTAATTTTGCTGCACATGACTGTCCAACTGTTCCAGCATCATTTGTTATAAAAATTATTTTTTTCCCATTGAATTAACTGGCCTGGTACACCTATCACAAACCAATTATAAAAGTCTGTTTCTAGATTTTTTTTTCTATTCTACTGAGTATTTGTCTGTCTTTGCATAAATACACACCGTCTTGTTTCCTATAGCTCTATAGTCTTGGAATCAGATGCAGCAGTCCACTTTTAAGGATGGGACACAAGGTCAGAACCAGATAAAAACAGTTGTCATTTGGTAAAGAGGCCCAGAGAATTCTGCTGGAGCTCCTTAAATCTCTCCAGCAAAAGTCAAGATTGGCCATGGATATCAAGTAAAGTTAATGTTACTGGGAGGACTAAAGCAGTCCCAAGCACAAAGGAGAAGCACATAGAGAGATTACAGAGGGCCGAGTATAGCCCATAAATATCTGACCTCAGACTCACAGACACAGACGGATGTAACACTGAAATAACAAACTCGGCACCTTTTTCATGCAGTCCTGCCTAGATGACACCCCAGCAGTCTACTCCAGCTGTACCTCTGTAAGATAAATATCTAAAACCCAAGCCATGAGAACACCCCTGGGTGTCTTCACACTACCAGAAACAATTAAACTTACCCAAGCACAGAAACAGGGGAGCTGAGACAAGTTTAATCACTTAACTTAGAGTTATCCTGCCAAAATGTGATAGTCTCTTTTCTTATATTTTATTCTCAGGACCTCATAATATGAATTTTCCTTTGCTATTCTATTATTCCTTAGGTCTATGCATGGCTTTAATAACTATAAGACTTATCCACGTCAATAACTCGAACCAGTCATATCGTCGTTAAGCAACCAATAAGAAATCTTTGTTAGATTTCCAATGTCAAAGTCTACAAACCCTGCAATAAAAAGAAAATAAGTATATCAAGAAAGGAAATGAAAATATGGCGACTTTCCTAAAGCATTAGAACAAATTTGGCTCCAACAAAAAAAAAAAAAATTGAAATTGGTTTGGCTGGGATTCTGATGAGCATAGTCTGAGACAATAAAACAGTTAAGAAGTTTGAGTTCAAGTGGTCATTCCTCCATAGTTTCCAGGGAAGATCATTTCAGCTGGTGTTCATCATTCTGTTCAACAAAAGTCTTCAACAGGGCATAAGATAGAGGACGGGAGACATGGAAAATTACTGTGGCTAAGAGAGCCCGAATGGAAAAATAACCTTCGCATAAATGCATGTGGAAGTTGGTAACAGCCCTTATCTTGCAGGAATGTGGGCCCTTCAACAGGCCAGGTTTGAGCCATCCTGGGGCCTGATACACTTGGCTCTGTGAATACTGAACAGTTCAAACTAGGCTTTAGCTCAGACAGGATAAAAACAATCACCACAGGAATGTTCCAGAAATTTTAAAATGTAGAAGAGAAAAACCCTTCATGGAAAGCCCAAAGCCAGAGTCTGGTGCCAGTTCATCTATATCTCATTCCAGATCTCTTCATCTTCTGATCTCAGAAGGTTTTACACACACCCTATCACCTGGACTTAAAAAAAAAATGTAGACACAGTGATAAGGAAGTGGTGCCTTCATTCCCAATTCAGATGTAAAAACAAACAGAAATAAAAACAGGGCGCCCTGTTGAAGAAGATACCACATAGGATTCTACAAAACCGATCTCAATTTTTGGATGATTAAATATTAGTGAAAATACACTTGAATGTATATTATAGTCAGATCAATGGTCAGTGTGTTCAAGACAAACTGAATTTAGCAGTAGGTGCAGACTTCCAGGAAGGTCCACCGGCTAAGACTCCGTGCTGTCAATGCAGGGGGCTGGGTTCAACCCCTTGCCAGAGAACTAGATCCCACATGCCTCAACTAAGAGTTTACATGTGGCAACTAAAGATCCCCACATGCCACAATAGTGATTGAAGATCCTATAACACTAAGATCTGGCATAGCCAAATAAATAAATAATTTTTAAAAAATAAATAAATTCAGTAGCAGGTAACAGTAGGAAAAGTAAGTATGCATTCAAGACGTGGTAATTCTCCAGGCCAGAATACTGCATTGGGTAGCCTTTCCTTTCTCCAGGAGATCTTCCCAACCCAGGGATCGAACCCAGGTGTCCCTCATTGTAGGTGGATTCTTTACCAGCTGAGCCACAAGGGAAGCCCAAGAATACTGGAGTGGGTAGCCTATCCCTTCTCCAGCGGATCTTCCCAACCCCAGGAATTGAACCGGGGTGTCCTGCACTGCAGGTGGATTCTTTACCAACTGAACTATCAAGGAAGCCCAATATTCATGTTCTTATTTCCTTTATAAAAATGTTCATTAAAAGTGTGTGACAGTGGCAAGTGTTGAAAACGTATTGTTGCACGCTGGTATTTTCAGCATCCACTCTATCCTCTAGGCTTTAGCGAGGCAGCATGCTGATTTCAAACTGGTACAGAAACTCTCAGCTTCATGAGCTCAGGCAAGTACTTCCATTTCTTATTCTAAGTGTGAAAGTGAAAGTGTTAGTCACTCTGTCATGTCTGACTCTTTGCTACCTCATGGACTGTAGCCCGCCAGGCTCCTCTGTCCATGAAATTCTTCAGGCAAGAATACTGGAGTGGATAGCCATTCCCTTCTCCAGGGAACCTGGGTCTCCTGCATCACAGGTAGATTCCTTACTGTCTGAGCCACCGGGGAGGCCCACTGTAAAATGGATGTACCAATGCCTACTCGGACTGTGATAAAGTTGAAGAAATGCAACGTCTATACAGTATTCAGTGAGGTGGCAAAATATGCCAATAAATATTAATGTTCCTCTATTCCCTCTTTCTGTATCACTGGAACAAATTAAAATTGATTCAAACGTTTTCTTTTCAGGACTCTTACTGTTGCCTACTTCTACTGAGAAGGAACAATCACTGAAGAGCACCTATGTTTAACTCTGTACTCCAACCCCATATTCACTCATTCATACTCCCTTTTCAGTTGTTTTCCTAGCTTTTTAAACCCTAAGCCTTCTGGATTTTAGACTTATTGTGGGCTATCATTTAGATTTGAGACATAAAATATTACATGAGAAAGACAGTTGCCTCCAAGTATTGAGAGACAATAAGAAATAAAAGAGATAAGTGCATAGGATTGTAAGAAGGCTTGGTGTCTAAGGCTCATTTTTAAGTCCATGGTGGGACACTTGCAGATTTGATTATTTTTGTCTCGTAGTTCTCACATTGGAAATGTGGATAATCATGCTTGTCTTACCAAAATCATAAGAATTTGAAAGAACTAAGTGTAAATTACTTATGAAATTTCTTTATAAGTGCTAACTAAATCAGTGATTGACACATGTTTTTTTCATTACAGGGGCTTCCCTGGTGGCTCAGAGAGTAGAGAATCTGCCTGCAATGTGGAAAACCTGAGGTTAGATCCCTGAGTCAGGAAGATCCCCTGGAGAAGGCAATGGCTACCTGCTCCAGTATTCTTGCCTGGAGAATCCCATGGACAGGGGAGCCTGGTGGGCTACAGTCCATGGGGTCACAGAGGCGGACATGACTGAGCAACTAACATTTTCACACACTTTATAAGATCAAATAGATAGATTGGAACTCTTGTCTTCACTTTTGTCTTCTTGCTCCCATCCTGAAGTTGATCCAACCGAACTTAGTGCAGGACTTTCTAGACTCTGAGCTTACCAGAGTGGCATCAGAGACTCTTAAATGATCCCAAGGAATCCTTGAAGGCAAAACTAAATTAAGGGTTTTTCTGTGATTTGAATCAACATAGTGAATGCACATTATCTCTGCCCAATAACGTTCCTCTAAATCCACGACTGAGCGACTTCATTTTTACTTTTCACTTTCATGCACTGGAGAAGGAAATGGCAACCCACTCCAGTGTTCTTGCCTGGAGAATCCCAAGGACGGGAGAGCCTGGTGGGCTGCCGTCTATGGGATCACAGAGAGTCAGGCATGACTGAAGTGACTTAGCAGCAAATCTGATCTGAATCTTCAGTGAATACTAGAATGAACGAGGTCATTTCAGGCTCCTGAGTTTCCTGAGCTCTCACTTGGTCATATATTCCCCCGGGGAATATCCACTAGATGACCATAATGCAATCACATCTCTGAGACTCTGCATCTACTATATCCATAACGTCTCAATGTGTGAGCACACGAGTTATCCATTAGCATCATAAAGTAACACCATTAACATTAGACCAGAAAGAGAATTTTAGGGGATTGCAAAACAACAAAATAAGTTACATCAACAATGTGGTGTTTAAACATGTCCAGCAATTCCAAGGCTCCAAAACAGCTGAAAATGATTTGAGGAATAAGATCAGCCAAGGAGAATGTTTAATTTCCATTAATGTAGGAGCATCTATTCAGACCTGCCACACCAAAGAGGCAGCATTTGAGACAGTTGTCAAGCCTGGTTGCAGCTGAACTTGGTGAAAACTATTTCTTGGCGTTGTTTCAAGTTCTTCATTCTGGAGCCAGACTGTCTGGGTTCAGTTCCTAAGCTGACCGCTTACTAGCAGTATAACCTTTGGCAAGATCCTTAACCTCCATCTCAGTTTCTTCACCTATAAAATGGGGTAATAATAAAGCTACCTCATTCAAGTATTGTAGGGATTAAATTGGAAGTAATTAGAATAATTGAGACACAAAGAAGTTACTTACCGAGTATTATTATTATTATAGTACTATCATAAGTCAAAAGTAACTTTATACATGATATTCATAGGTAGCAAAGTGAGGCTTTCAAGTTGTATAAGACGTGTTGTTGTTGTGTAGTCACTAAGTCCTACGTGACTCTTTTGCAACCCCCAGGGACTGTAGCACCACTACAGTAGCTCTGGACTCCTCTATCCATAGGCTTCCCCAGGCAAGAATACTGAAGTGGGTTGCCATTTCCTTCTCCAGTGGGTCTTCCCAACCCAGGAATTGAACCTGTGTCTCCTGCACTAGCAGGCCCATTCTTGACCACTGAGACACTAGGGAGGCGTGCACTATTATCCTCTTTGTATAAATGAAGAGAACACGTGTTAGAGAGGTTGAATTCACAGCACTACCCAACAACTTAGTGGGTCAATCATGATTTCTACCAGGTCCCCTCCTCCCACCTCTACCCACCTGCTCCCAAGAGTTTTAAAGTTTCTTCAAAATACAAATGAATGAAGTAATCACTGGGGGTGAGTGTCAGAACAGAGAAGAAGTTTGCAGCAAGCCAAAATTCCATGTTTGAAAAGAAAGCGAGGCAATTACATTGTCATTTTCAAGTGAACAGTGAAGCCAAGTTATTTTGTTATTGGACAGAACTTTCAATCTGTAAAGTTTCATATAGAATTGAACCAAATAAGACCATTATAAAGAGGACAAAGAGTTATAAAGAGATCTTTTAGAAACAATCTAACAACGCAAAATGGGTGATGGGTATAAGCTTGAGTTATAAAATAAATCATGGAGATGCAATGTACAGCACTGGGACTATAGTTAATAATCCTGTACTGTGTATTTGAAAGTTGCTAAGAGGGTACATCTTCAAAGTTCTCATCACACAAAAATACTGTAACCACGTAGCATAACGAATGTTAAGTAGACTTATTGTGCTGATCATTTTGCAAAGTGTACAACTACTGAATCATGACGTGCCACACCTGAAACAAATATAACGTTATATGTCAATTATATCTCAATTAAAAAACAAACAAGCAAAAAAATAAAGAAAAAAACTAAGAAGCTTTCATATCATGTAGGTCCATACAAAAGGAAGGTATCAGTGGATGTACGGATGTAACAATTGAATATACATGGTGGTATAATAGGAAGAAAGCAACAAAAACAGCAAATTGCTTTCCAAAATCAAACATCCACATAAATAAACCTGTCTAGATTGTGTTATCACTTTGTCCATGAGATGGCCGATGATCGGAGTAAGTCAATCGTTGGTCTTTGGGGAAAGAACAAGGCAAATACAAAGTCCCAGGAGCACAGAGATCTGTAGTGGGCTTGCTGGCTTCTGGTATCTGCTGCTCAACTGCTGCCCTGGGTCTATCTGAAGGCAAGGGCACCAGGACACGAGATGCTGTGTCACACAACCAAGGCACACCTGGGGCCAGCTGCTCTCATCCCTCCAGTGAAGGGAGGGAGGGGCGTTGCTTCCTCCTGAGTTCACCAGATTCCCTATATCTGAAAACCACGGACTCAGGAGCATCTCAAAGATGCCACTAATTCTGTTAAGACAGCATGTCTCATTAAGGCATCAAGTTTCCTGCACCCCTCTGATGAGCTAAAATGCAGTATCCTAAAGCAAATGTCAAACTGAAGTCATCTTGAGACTCATGGTGTACTTCCTTAAAAATGAAGCATTACTCAAGTAGCCAAAAAATGATGAATAAATGCTCTGTCTGTCTCTCACTTTCTTTCTACTGATGTGGCAGAAATCAGTCATTACCATCCTAAAATCACTGCTATAACATGTCCCACATTAGGGCAATAACGGAACTATTTTTAACTTCTTGCTCCAAATCATCGGAATAAATAACAAAATATCCATGTGGATGGATTCAAAAAGGAAAACGGGCCCATCATCCCTTTTAAAGAATGAAGTACAAACTGTCAAAATTATGTTTAATTAAAAATCATTTATTTTGGTCTTATAGTAGAGGAAAACATTGGATCAGACACATAGTCATTTGGACAAAAATCCTTGTATTTATCAGGTCTTGATGTGGCCTCAGATCAAACCCAAGTAGGCATGTTTACAGCCAAGAAACAGATCATCCTTCAAAGGCAATTACTGCTTCCAATCAAAACACTTGGGCATATCACATCAACTGGGTGTGAGGGCATTCTCCCTCTTCTTCAACCAAATCAGTCTTCATTTCCATCAACCTTATGTCACAGAGAAGCAAATGCCTCCTAAACTTTGAGCTCAGTCTTCAATTCTTTCTTGACCCAGGAAGATAAAGCATGGTTCATCTTAATATTTTTAAGATGTTAGGCCCTGTATCTACCCACCTTTCCAGTCCTGGCTGCAATGCAAGAGGTAGAGAAGTAAATAGGACAATGAGGTCTTCCCACATGGTTCCAACCAAGATCGGCTGCTCCATCTAAGATCTTTCTATACGTCTGCCTTTCACATGAGGGAGCCAGGGTGAATCTATTTTTTCTTTTTAGCAAGCATTGGAATAAGTTTCTGATCTAAAATACAAGTAGGGTACAAAGGACAATGTGATTCTTGGCTAAATTTATTGCCCCCCCTAAAATCAGAATTCATGCAAATCTCTAGCTAGATCTAGCTGGTTCATTTCTCCTAAAATATTTCATAAAGGGAAAAGATGAAGTTGGCCAGATCAATCATTCCAACATATAGAAATAGAAGCAGCTCCATGAGGAAGTCTGAGGGCTGGGACCCTTGCTGCTCGAGAGTTCATTTAGATTTATAAAACTTGAGCTCTCTTGCATGCTTCATAAAAAATTATTACGTGAAAAATCTGGCTGCTCGCTGCATTATTCATTGCAGACCCTCTTAAACAAATAACTGTTAAACACATAAAAGGGTTCATGCATGAAGTGAGGAAAAGCAAATGAAATCTGCTAAACAAATTATAATTGAGATGAGTAAAATAGTCCTCAGGTCACGAGAAGAAAGGTAGAAAGTCATCAGAGTTTTGTGATTCATTTATGAAAAAGAGATGCAACCCTTTTTTTTTTTTTAAGTAAAATCACAAAATCAACTGAACAGGTGGGCAAGTGATCATTAAGAGAGAGAATGCCCATGAAAGGGGATGTGTTAGATGAGCATCAGAGGAAGGACCTGAAGCGGACCCCAAGCCTTCTAGGACTTTCATGACCCCTGCCTCCTACAGACAATCCTGTTAAGGACTGTCTTGTTCTAGGGGCCCTAAGACTCACCTGGTGTGTTCCCCAGCAGCAACTGGGTCTAGAGCCAACCAGATTTTCTTTCATGTAGAACCACCTGAAAGGCTTAGTTAGCTCCCCAAGCACTTGAGAGTTTAGATTTCAGTAAGGAAGAGCAGGTTTCACAGACCATAACTTTTTACTTTCTAAATACCCCCCAATTCTTGGTCATGCCAACCACATCGAGCTCATAGGAATCAGAAACTGAGGGCCAGCAGGACTGTCTCTCTATAGTTTTGAGTTAGGCAGGTGCACAAGCCCTGACATCTGTGACCCTCTGAGGCTGGTAAGCACCACAGCTGCTGCACGTGGTATCCTGGGAGGATTAGACATCCAGCCACTCTCAGCATAGATTCGAGGGATTTTCCTTTCCTTTGTGCAATGAACAGAAAGAACTGGAGAAACATAAAAACGCATCCTTGTGTTAATTTTTCCATTCACCAGAAGACAAAAAAATAGCCTGGAGAAATGAGGAGTGATCACTGGGTTAGGGTTGGAATAGGTCTCCAAAATCTCTTCTAAGCTATAAAATATCCATTATCATAACTGCTCAGCTCATTGAATCATGAGTCAGAAAGCAATACCCCTTCAAACTCTCATTAGATCCCCCAATATGCTGGAGGTCACGTTTACTGTTGCATTAGTCAGTGTTTACTAGAGAGACACAACCAATAGGAGACTATATATGTAAATGGATTCATTATGAGGAATTTGTTCAAGTGGTTATGGAGGCTGAGAGGCCCCCAAGACCTGCAGTCAGAGACTGGGGGCCCAGGAGGGCAGGTGGTAGAGCTCCAGGATCAGACTGAAGGCCCGCAAACCAGAAGAGATAATGGCGTAAGGGCCAGTCCAACTCCAAATCCTTACCAAAGATGGGAGAAGACTGACATCCCAGCTCGAAGACATTCAAGCAGAGAGAGAAAGCCCTTTATATTCAAACTTTTATCCTAGCTAGGCCTTTAATGGACTGGGTGAGTCCCACCAGTATTGGGGAAGACAATCTATTTCACTGGGTCCACGGACCTCAGTGTTCACCTCATCCAGGAACCCCCTCCCAGACACACACAGAATCTGTTTAACCAAACGTCTGGACCCTCCATGGTGCAATCAGGTTGATGTGTGAAATGAACCATCACAACTAGAATAGCAGTGATGACCGAAAGAGACATTTAACTCCCACTCTTCCCGTTGCCCTGGGAAACAACATCCATGCAACCAAAACTCCCTGTTGCAACCAAAACTCCCTGTTTCTCTCTGCTGCCTCCCATGCTTATACCTGAAGGAGGAGAAGTGAATTAACTGCAGAATCTGGCAGAAGGAACCAGGTGTGCAGGACTCTGCCCTGTCTGGGCCTTTCCCTTGAATGCGCCTCAATACAGAGTAAGCATATGTCACCCTCAGCTCGCAGCCCCATGGGACGGTTCTGGGGGGACTACCTCAATTCAAAGGGTCCCTAACACATTAATATTTGGTGCCTCTTCTGGGAACCTAGAGAAACTGATTGTGGCTATCTAGAAATAAAATCAGAGAAGGCAATGGCAACCCACTCCAGTACTCTTGCCTAGAAAATCCCATGGGTGGAGGAGCCTGGTAGGCTGCAGTTCATGGGGTTGTGAAGAGTCGGACGTGACAGAGCAACTTCACTTTCACTTTTCACTTTCCTGCATTGGAGAAGGAAATGGAAACCTACTCCAGTATTCTTGCCTGGAGAATCCCAGGGATGGGGGAGCCTGGTGGGCTGCCGTCTATGGGGTCGCACAGAGTTGGACACGACTGAAGCGACTTAGCAGCAGAAATAAAATAATCCCTGGAGCATGTGGGGATTCTGTAGGCCTGCTTGCCTTAAGTGGCTTGATCCCTGAGGTCTGCAGGCTCAGACCTCCAGGCCTCAGCAAGTGCCAGCCGTGGGAGCCTTTGCAATCTTCCCTGGAACATTCCAGCCCCAGCACATAAGACAGCTCCATCCTAAACAACACACGCTCCACTTGCCCTGGTAGTAACACTGAAAACAGAGACCCGAGTAGACTAGTCCCCGAGACTTCTGCTGTGGCTAAAACTGAGTCACCCCAAAGACCTGCGGAAATCCCAGGCCTATTACATCAGTTGTTCAGTCAAGTCCTGTCTGACTTTTTCTGACCCCATGGACTGCAGCCAGGCTTCCCTGACCTTCACTATCTCCCCGAGTTTACTCAAACTCATGTCCATTATGTCTAAGTGTGGCCTTATTTGGAGTTGCGGGGTTGGGGGTGGTCACTGAAGACATAAGTAGTTAAGATACAAGTTAATAAGTAGTTAAGTCATGCTGAAGTGGGTGGGTCCCTAATCCATACAGAAGATGAGAAGAGACACAAAGACACACAAGCAAGAAGCAGGCAAGGTTACAGAGGCAGAGACTGAGGGCCTGCAGCTGCCGGCCGGGCAACACCCAGAACCGCAAGGGAGGTTTTCTCCTACAGGTTTCAGAGCCAACACCCTGACTTCCAATGGCGCGCCTCCTGACCTGTGACTCAATATACTTCTGCTGTTCTAAGTCATTCCGCTTGTGATACTTTGCTTTGGTGGCTCTGGGATATGATAGAGACTAGTATAACATTAATTCAACACCAAATCCCAACCTCTAGACAAACACTAAGACATGAACTGAAGTTCTTCATGATGCACTAAGATGCAATCCAAGGAAATAAGGCTTTCTGTAAATATCCTAAGATAAGTGCCCCCGCCCCAACTAGGGGAGAAAGGTGTTTCAGTGTCCTTACAGAACAGGACTGAGCTGAGCAGAGGCAGAATCCACTGCCTCTGTATCCCCTGCACTCCTGGCTTCAGAGTGCTACTATTCACTGACTTAGTCTACTTCAACAGACACAAATCTGTAAATTATTAAGAATAATGACAACTGTTCACTAAGCATTTTCCTATGCCAGGCAGTGATTGAGCAGTCTTTACATATATTATAGTCTGATGCTTGCAAAAACTTGAGAGATCAACATTTCTATCTTCATTTTCTGGAATGAGAGACTGAGTTTTGTAGGTCCAATAAATCGTGAAGCCTGATTTTGAAGCCAGGCCCGTCAGAAACACCAGCTCAGTCTTCAAGATATTTCAGGACACGAAGAGCCAGATGGATTCCACAATTTGGAAATTTAAGGATACATCACAGTGCCAGAGACGAACAAAAATACAAGCCTTCCTAATAATTATTCCCCAGATTGTTTCTTGAAACATGAGAGGTCGTCAATGATGAAAACACAAAACAGCATTCCTTATTGGACTGTTTTCTGACTCTGCCAAGGAAGCTAGCCTGGGTAGAGAATCAACCTTTGCTTTCTATAGCTCTGATGGTATGTTAAGGTTCAGAGCAGTAAAAATGTGAGTGCCAGAGGACTGTTTTTATTTTAAATCTATTTTCTGGTATCACAGATATGGTATGACTTGCTACAAATGCAGCTGAAACACAGCTCCTGGAAGCTATAAACAAGTTAAACTGCAGACTGATGACTGGCAAGGACCAAGTGTGCAAACTGCTGGCTGAGCTGTTGCTAGGATTCTGCAACAGGTCATCATTGCCCTTGAGATATGATCTGCAGCCAGCCTGGATGGTGAGACAGGTTGTCCCGCCCTGCTCAGCACCATTGACACTACATGTACTCAACACTAGAACTACACACTCACTCTACAGCAGCGCTTGCTCAAACTTTAATGTACACAGCACTCACCCAGACAGCTTGTCAGAATGCAGATCTGGCAGGTGTGGCCTGAAATTCAGCATCTCCAGCCAGCTCCGGGGATGTGATGCTGCTGGCCCTGGGTCCTACATTAATTAGCCAGGGGCTAGATGACCTATATTCACAACCCCCTCACACACACACACCTTCCAATTACCACTTTGGGACCCTTCCCTTCATGCAAAGCTTGGATCTAATATCAGGGCCTCTGTAAAGCTTCTGAAGACTGGTAGGCATGGTCTCTCCTTCCTCTGGGTCCACTATGGTTTCAAAGTAACCCACTAAAAACAAAACAAACAAACAAACAAAAAAAACACTAGAGTTCTCCTTGGGCTTTCCTTGCAGCTCAATTGGTAAAAAAAAAAAAAAAAAAAAAAATCTGCTTGCAGTGCAGGAGTCCACCTGCAGTGCAGGAGACCCAGGTTCGATTCCTGGGTTGGGAAGATCCCCTTGAGAAGGAAATGGCAACCCACTCCAGCATTTTTGCCTGGGAAATTTCATGGACAGAGGAGTTGGCAGGCTACACTCCACGGGGTTGCAAGTGTCGGACACAACTTAGCGACTGACCACCAGGCTTCTCCTTAATTTCTTTAATTTGTCACAGTGTACCTCTGAAGCACAAGGATGACCTTTAACATGTCTTGTTCTCCTTAACACTCCTCACAGGGTCTATCACAGTATAGGTGGTAAACTGGGTTTGCCAGAAAAATACAGTAGACTTAACATGCTGTGGTTTCAGGAGTTTACACTGTCCTCAGTTTTCAAAATCAGATAATTCGTTTTATCTCCAGTTCTTTCAGACTCCTGTGTTGGGACTTGTTCGGGCTTGTTGGTTTGTACTCATTTTAAAGATTCTTTTTAAACCATGTCATCATTTTATATGAGCAACAGTTTTAAATCAAAGAGCCCTACGACAAAGAAGGGAATCCAGAAAAAATATGCTTGAGTTCAACGCATTGAGTAGCTGTGTCACCTGAACCCTCTCACTTCTAAGCTGGTTTTAAACAATGAACAGAGCAGGATCCTGCGGGACATTCCTAGGCGCAAACCACCCCGCTGCGTTATCAGTCTCTAGTCTGTAGAAAAGCTTTAGATTCTTAAGGCTCTCCCAAAGTTTCAAACAGCAAATTTAATCAGACAAGTGAAAAAACACAGCAACAAAGGAAAACAGTCAAGCAAGACAAAACGGTGACGTTTAGCCATAAACAAAGTCAAGGACCATTAGTTTCTCCTCGAGGTCTATAGGGAATATCCTGAACCATGTCCTTGAGTTGTTTATCAGATACTAACCCCGCCATCAGGTAGATGAAGTTAACTGCTAACCACCCCAAGTAGACTCCAGACTGACTGGGACCAGAAGGTTGATGATATTGATTCCCAAAATACCACCCGGTGACCTCACTTCCAACCAATCAGAATGTCCAGGAGTGGATCAGGCAAGCTGAGACTCTCTCCCTCACCACTGTTTGAGAAAATAATCTTTCCCAAAAGCCCATTCTCCTTGTTTGAGCTGCCCGTTCTCCTTGTTTGGCCCGGCAACAACTGCTGTGTATTTTCCTTCATCACAATGTGGTGGCAAGGGATCCATTTCCCTGCGGATAGGATCAGCAGACCAGGCTTGGTACAGCCACAATAACAGCGGCTGCCCCACTGATGCTGGAGGGTAAGTGAGGTAATACAGTGATGCATTTAGAACCATGGTCAGCATGTGGTAAGCACCGTAGGAAGATTAGCTGTTGTCACCACTTACGCCTTTCGGTATTTATGGAAAAGCTGCTCCTTGCTACAGAAATAATTGGAGACTAGCATCCGTGCTTTCCCTCTGCAGCCAGTTAAATGATGCCATCTTCTGTCACTGCCCTTCTCTGACATGCTTCCCACACTTCATCTTCTCACATCGCTTCAAACAACATACCCCTGAGTAGTTCTCTGCTTTTTCATTCCCGTCTCTCTCTGCTCATTTGCGATGCTCCTCCTACTGACACAATTCCCGAACTTTGGTACTACTTTTTCCTTGATTCTGCACCTGTCTTTATCCCTTTTACGAGAGCTTTAAAAATCTAAGCTCATAAGAGATCCATTCACACTGGCTCCGATTTCTGTTCTTTGGAAATGGCCTCAATTATGCGATCAGAATTTCATTCTTTATTCTATTTATTTTATAATCTTCCCCATCGTGACTTTTTCTAATCTCCAAGGGATAAAACTTTCACCAGCATGTCTAAATTTATCACATGCTCTTTATGAGCAGAATGAGAATAAAGCATTTGAGGAGCAGGGTGACCCATCACATCTGTCTTTTCTGTCTGACAAGATCAAAGACTGTGTCACTTATGCATTCAGTATGTGCAATAATGAACCATTTCTGCTTCTTTCTCCTTATATCATGAGGAAAATGTACCATTTCTAGTTTCAAATGTGTGGATTTCATATCACACCATTTAAAATTATATTTTTCCCTACTCTTTTTGTTGGATTTGTTACTTTTGAAAAAAAAAAAGAAGTATATTTCATCCTACCAAGTTTAAAGACATCAAATCTGAAAATCATAAAGATACGTTGCTATATAATCAATGCAAGGAAAAGCACCATAGAACACCCATCAAGAGCCACATATTCAAAGGGAAGGTTTTAACCTAACTTCAAAAGGCTGGAAAAATGAATTAATATGTTCTGAGTTAAAAGAAAACATGTATAGCCTACATATTAATTTTTAAATGAGTCCCCATTTTAATCTATTTTTTCTAATACTTGCCAACCACAAATTGGCTTCTGTCACCATGAGCAAAACGTTTCACCTGATTAATGCAACCAGAGAACACTTAGTTCTAAAATGCAAATATGAGACATATGACAAATAAATATTGACAAGATTTTATGAAAGAGCACAATATCAGGGGTCTTAACAGACTCTTAAGAGTGTTATATCCAGACCTTCAGCTGTCATATGTTAAATGAGAAAATGAAAATAAGTTTGACCTCCATTGCAGTCTAAGACAGAGAAGATGATGGCACCCCACTCCAGTACTCCTGTCTGGAAAATCCCATGGATGGAGGAGCCTGGTGGGCTACAGTCCATGGGATCGCTAAGAGTGGGACACGACTGAGCGACTTCACTTTTCACTTTCATGCACTGGAGAAGGAAATGGCAACCCACTCCAGTGTTCTTGCCTAGAGAATCCCAGGGACGGGGGAACCTGGTGGGCTGCCGTCTATGGGGTTGCACAGAGTCGGACACGACTGAAGTGACTTAGCAGCAGCAGCAGCAGTCTAAGAATACCAATATGTATAGCTATAGGCATTCCTTTTTCATAAGAAAAGTCCAGGGAACCCAGGGGTGACACAAAGGAAAAATACAATATGTGTTAAGATATTGTGTTCTAGAAAAGGTGTTTTTCAGCCTAGGAGTTAGAAAGGACCAGTATTCTTCCAGCTTTGAAATTCACATGAATACTTCATAAAATGCAACAATAATGAAGAGAAACATAAAAGTCTTTTTTTTAAGCAGACATTTAAATTACAAGTTAATGCTCATCCCTTTGGATGTCACAGCATATTAAGTTGCTCCAGACGACTCTAATCATTCTTTTTTTTTTATTTTATTTTTACTTTATTCTGCTTTACAATACTGTATTGGCTTTGCCATACATTGACATGAATCAGCCACAGGTGTACACGTGCTCCCAATCCTGAAACCCCCTCCCACCTCTCACCCCATATCATCTCTCTGGATCATCCCCGTGCACCAGCCCCAAGCATCCTGTATCCTGCATCGAACATAAACTGGCACTTGGTTTCTTACATGATAGTATACATGTTTCTTGATTCCTATATTTACCCTGAAAGATGCAGATGGTTCACAGAATACCACTGACCACACTTGGATTATCCCTTTTCTGTCATAAGGTACTAAGGAAAAATGTGACTGAAAATGGATCAGAACTATACTAATCTCAAGTACTATTATTTCTTACCTGGTCCACAATTGACATCTATGGGCTTCCCTCATTGCCCATTCCCAGGGTCACGCAGCAGCCACGGGAGTTCTGTCTCTGTGTATGGTCCTCAAGAGCTCCTCCTTGCTCTTAGAATATAATCTACACATGGCAAGATCCTACAAAGGCTGGCTGTTCCTACTTGCCCAAGGTCATCCCTTCTCCCCATTGTCATTGTCCTGCAAACACACATGGCCTATTGCTCAGAAAAGCCCTAAGCTGCTTCCAGGTCCAGAGTCTTCTCAGGAGTTGGTCTCTCTTCATGGAATCATGCACAACTACCCATCCATCCTAAAGATTAAAAATGGCTGCAAATACATCAACCTTCATCCCACAGAGGGGCAGAGTCAATACACCTACCTTCAAATCCAGGTGACTAACCACTGCAACTAACAGAAAGTGGCAGAAGTAATGCTGTGTCAATTTCTGAACCCAGAACTTAAGACACTGGCAGCTTCCACTTTCTGTCTCTTGACTCTTTTTAGAAACCCCATATAAGGAGTCTAATTACCCTGAAACCATCCTGCTAAAGAGGTCACCTGTATGCTCTCCAATGGACAGACTAGCCATCCTAGGCAAGGTTGGGGCACACCTGTTTACCATCTAGAATAGCCTATCCACTAGCTGAATACCACCAGTGACCTGAGTCCATGCCACAGGCAGCAAAACAATTATAGTCAAGCTCCATCCAAATATTTGACTGGAGAAAAAAATGTGAAATATATTACAATGGTTGTTTGAAGTGACTGAATGTAAAAGCAGAATGATAACTTCCCCCAAGAGTCCCACATCCTAATTCCCAGAACACTGAACATATTACTTTACATGGTAAGGGGAAATTTGCAGATGTGATTAAGATACAGAGATAGTAAGATTATCCTGGTTTACCTGGTGGGCCCAAAGTCATCTCAAAGATCCTTACAAGAGAAAAGCAGAAGGATCAGAGTCAGAGAGAGACAAAGGGAAATATGAAGATGTTATGATGCTGGTTTTAAGGATGAAGGAAGAGGCCATAAACCATTCTGAGAAAAGCCAGGAATGGACTCTCCTCTAGAGATTCCAGAAGAAATACAGTCCTGCCAACACCTAGATTTTGGTCCTCTGAGATTCATGTAGGGCTTCTGATATCCAGGATTGTAAGAAGGTAGATTTTTGTGGTATTAAGCCACTAAATTAGTGGTGATTTGCTACAGGAGCAATAGAAAAGAAATGAATTACTAGGGTAAGTTATTACATAATAATGGACAATCAGAAGACAGTCCTCCCTGCCACTACATCTCCCAACCCCACATACCTGCATTCACAAATATTTGCCGTTGTTCAGTTGCTCAGTCATATCTGACTCTCTGTGACCCCATGGACTGCAGCGCTCTAGGATTCCCTGTCCTTCACTATCTCCCAGAGCTTGCTTGCTCAAACTCATGTTCATGAGTCAATGATGCTATCTAAACATTTCATCCTCTGCCGCCTTCTTTTACTTTTGCCTTCAATCTTTCCCAGCATCAGGGTCTTGTCCTATGAGTTGGCTCTTCATATCAGGTGGCTAAAGTACTGGAGCTTCAGCTTTAGCATCCGTCCTTCCAATGAATATTCAGGGTTGATTTCCTTTAGGATTAACTGGTTTAATCTCCTTGCTTGGGACTCCCAGTCTTCTCCAGGACTACAATTCTTGACCTTGCTTATTTCTGTTCATTATTCAGAAAAAAATGAAAGTGAACTCACTCAGTCATGTCTGACTCTTTGCAACCCCATGGACTGTAGTTGGCCAGGCTCCTCTACCCACGGAATTCTCCAGACTAGAATACTGGAGTGTGTTTCCATTTCCTTCTTCAGAGAATCTTCCCAACCCAGGGATCAAACCCAGGTCTCTTGCATTGCAGGCAGACTCCTTACCATCTGAGCCACCAGGGAAGTCATTTTTTAGAAACTTGGCTTAAATGTTTACTTATAGGCATGTATTAAAGAATGTATTCTCAGCATGTAATTTGTTTGTGAGATTATACAATATCTAGGACCCTACACGACGAAAAGTTTCATAAAGTGAAGTCATTTTGGTCTGCCTGACTCACCAAGGTGTCCCCATTCCACACTTGCGATACTCAGCATTCAGTAAATATTCAATGTAAATGAACACAGATGAATTAGAACATAGGTAATACACTGGAACTGTAGTTTGTAATGGAGAAGGCGATGGCATCCCACTCCAGTACTCTTGCCTAGAAAATCCCATGGGCAGAGGAACCTAGTAGGCTGCAGTCCATGGGGCCGTTAAGAGTCGGACATGACTGAGAGACTTCACTTTCACTTTTCACTTTCACGCATTGGAGAAAGAAATGGCAACCCACTCCAGTGTTCTTGCCTAGAGAATCCCAGGGACAGGGGAGCCTGGTGGGCTGCCGTCTAAGGGGTCGCACAGAGTCGGACACGACTGAAGCGACTTAGCAGCAGCAGCAGCAGTAGTAGTTTGTAAATGTATATAAAGACAAACTGCATTAGAAGTATGTTCAACTAATGGAAAAAAAGTCTTAACAATACAAAAATTCTTTGGAAACTAATTATAAAAAGCCCACGAAAGCAACTGATGGCTGCCTAGATGAGGCTGAATGCATATTTGAGGATCAGGTATGAAAAACAGCAAGGTTGACCTTTATCCAAAAATATTACTCAGAGAGAAAAAAAGAACAAATAGTTGGATTTGGGGTCATATCACATTCAATAAAAAAAAAAAAGAGTGAACAGACATTCTCACCCTAAAAAAAAATTATATTGAATTTTCTATGAACTGCCTTTTTAACATGGAAAGTTGGACAATATTGAAAAATACCAAAAAACTACAGTCTTCCTTCAGTAGCTACAGAAAACTAGTTTCAGAAGTCCCTATATATACTAAAACTTATAGATGTTCATGTCCCTTATATTAAATGGCCTGGTATACAATCTGTAATTCTCACATAGCCATTGATAACATTCTGAAATGTGTCCCCTCAGTCTTTTTTCCTCTTAGAATATAATCTCATGCACAATTGGGATCACACAAGAAATGCTGCTTCAAATTCTGCATTTGTCATATTTTTCTATATTGCTAAACTTTGTTTGCTAACATGTTTTAATAGCTAAACAGGAATTTGATATACAGTGCCTCAATTAAATATGTTTCCAACATTTTTATATTATAAATGTTAAGCATATAACTACAAACAAAACTATAGCAACAAACAAAGCTAAGATTTGCAAGGTAATTTCCTAGTGTGAAATTCTTAGATCAAAGTATGTCTATACTTTTATGTCTCTTGATTCACATGGATCAGTGTTTTCTGATTGTTAAGTTTGAGAAATAAAACATGCTGTTTAAAGATTAACAACATAGACTGAAGCATCAAAGGCTCCAAGAAGTCCAGCAATAAAAAAGAAACCTGTGTTAGCTTAATGGAAAGATAAATATTTTTAATGACATAAAGACATTTTCTTCCCGTGCAGCACGCACTAACCCATGAATGTGCTGGTGGTCTTCTTAAGCTTTATAACTTCTGTTTATAAAGCTGTCAAAGGTTCTTCTACCCCAAGATCATAAAATAAGTCATCTCTATATAATTTGAACATTTAAATCTTTCATCCATCAAAAATTTATTTTGGCATCAAGAACTTCCATGTTCCTTTTTTAAAAAACGAGAAGCTGATCTTCCTATTAGGATATATTGACAAGGTTTATCTCCTTATCCATGTATTAATATAAACCATCTTTATCATACCCTAAATTGCCATAGGAGATGCTAGTGGTCAAGAATCCATTTGCCAGTGTAGGTGATGCAAGAGACATGGGTTCAATCCCTGGGCTGAGATCCCCTGGAGTAGGAAATGGAAACCCACTCCAGTATTCTTGCCTAGAAAAATCTCATGGACAAAGGAGTCTGGCAGGCTACTGTCCATGGCGTCGCAGAGACTCAGACACAACTAAGCGACTAACACTACTACCCTGAGCTCTCTGTTCCATTACACCAAGCTCTATCCCACCACACCTCTTATATATTTATAAATGTATAATATATTTTCATAACACTAAGGAAATATGCTTTCATTACTCGTTTCCAAAATTTTTCTTGGATATCCTCATATGCACGTGTATTCATTCAACAAATGAGTTCAACATACTTAAGTAATTCAACATCCATGCTGTGATACATATGGAATTGAACTGAATTCATCATCCACAGATGGTAGGTACTTAGAGATGTTGGATTTATTCTTATAGGTTAAGAAAGGAGAATTTGGTCAGGTTTCAAAACTCAAATCTTACTGGGATTTCCATAACAATTTTGTTGAATTAATTTAGGAGAGACTTTTCCATACAAACTCTTTCTGTCCCAGAGTAAGGTTGGATATGAATTTACATAAAGTGCTTGATTAAGCTGATGAAACCAAACCAGCTCATATGCAAAGGGTCTCACATTGGATATAATTTGTAAATTTAATCCTCATAACCAACACATGAAGTAGATAATATTACAATTCCTGGTTTACAAAGAAAATAAAAACTAAGCAACTTGTGTCACACACATATGGGGATTTACAAAATCACACAATTTTTATTTCATAGGGTTTTTTCCCCCCTCTAATTCAGATTAAATGAAGGGTTCAATATTCAACTTCATTTTCCAAACACATCCATTAACCATAATTTAGCTCTGTAAACCTCTGCGATTGGATGGATGCACTTTCCAATCTCTGTGTGTGCATGTTAAGTCTCTTCAGTAGTGTTTGACTCTTTGCAACCCTATGGACTGTAGCCTACCAGACTCCTCTGTCCATGGGATTCTCCAGACAGGAATACTGGAGTGGGTTGCTATCTCCTCCTTCAGGGGATCCTCCCGACCCAGGGATTGAATCTGCGTCCCTACGTCTTCTGCACTGGCAGGTGGGTTCTTCACCACTAGTGCCACCTGGGAAGCCCTTCCAGTCTATCCTGACCTATTCCAATCCAGCGAAGTAAAACATATGAACTTAAGAGTTTTGGGGAAACAAAATACAGTTTGGAAAAGATAATCTGAGGTCAAGGTTGATTCCAGGATTCCAGACTCCTCTGTCCATGGGATTCTCCAGACAGGAATACTGGAGTGGGTTGCTATCTCCTCCTTCAGGGGATCCTCCCGACCCAGGGATTGAATCTGCGTCCCTACGTCTTCTGCACTGGCAGGTGGGTTCTTCACCACTAGTGCCACCTGGGAAGCCCTTCCAGTCTATCCTGACCTATTCCAATCCAGCGAAGTAAAACATATGAACTTAAGAGTTTTGGGGAAACAAAATACAGTTTGGAAAAGATAATCTGAGGTCAAGGTTGATTCCAGGATAATTCTTTTTTTTAAAAAAAAGGAAAGAACAGTACTATTTTCTTTTTTAGGAATGGTTTTTCTAACATTTTCTTCATAACAAGTCAGTGAATCCAAAAAAATATGAGCATGTTTGTTAACTGGCCAATTCAGCCATATTTTGTGCCAATAAAATGAAAGTTACTTCTCCAATTTCATCAGTTAAAGCACCACAGGCTCTAATTTAGTACCTTGAGATGTCAGTAAATGAAGAACTGAAACAATTCAAATGTGTTGAGGTTAAAAGAGATTAAAAATGGATTTGGAGGGGGGAAAAGAACATATTTTCCTCTTCCCTTAAAATTGAGGTTGCCCAGAGGGGTATTGAATAGCCCCAGGATAGTTAGATTTCTAAGTTTATTTCATTTGCTGATCTAAAATGTTAAAAAAAAATTTTTCTGAGAAAAACTGGTTGTTTATAGACCTAGTATTCAGACCACTTAACCTTTTGGTTTAAAATATTAAAACACACATGAAAACATAGAAACTAGACTTATCTTCTGTACCATCTTTCTTCCAACATGTCTATTCTGCTTTTAAAAAGTTCTTTGTCCCTTTAAAACAAAAGGTAACTAAAAACAAATCAATGGCAAATATTCCCATGATATGCCTCAAGTTATCCTAAGCAACTGTATTACTCCTTTTTTCTAAAAAATAACTGTTTCTCATATATTGGTTTTGTATGGCTTTTGCAGGTACAGTCTTTAAGACTCTAGTTGGAAAGTTAGTCAAGAGGGCTATTGCTTCTTAAAATCTTGAATAATAACCCAGTTATTCATTCAATAAATACTTACCAAATATTTATTATATGCCAAATACTGTGGCAGCCATGGGATATATAACTGGATGAAATACAGTTCTTTCCTCAAAGAAGTTCAAGCTAGTACAAGAACGACACCATGGAGCTATGCACTGAAGCACCCGTATGGGTGATATCTTGATGGAACTGTAGCCTACCACTTGTTGCTACTGTAGAGCATGCATATAGGGGCATATCTAGAGATCTGAAGGGCAGTTCCAAGAGAGAGGTTATAAGTTTTAGTGCTAAGAAGCAGAAAATCTTAGTTGCAAATGAAATTTCATATATATATGTCCTTTTGTATGAAATTTCATTTGTGTGTTTGTGTGTATATATATATATATTCCCTGGTGGCTCAGAGGTTGAAGTGCTTGCCTTCAATGTAGGAGACCCTGGTTCGATCCCTGGCTCAGGAAGATCCCTTGGAAAAGGAAATGGTAACCCACTCCAGTATTCTTGCCTGGAAAATCCCATGGATGGAGAAGCCTGGTAGGCTACAGTCCATGGGGTTGCAAAGAGTCAGACACGACTGAGTGACTTCACCTTTCTTTCATATATATATATATATATACACACACACATATATAGTGCAGGAATTTACAATATACAATATTATAAATTAGTAGCATTCATATGTACTGTTACCTTAAGAAATACTTTTAGCCCTACTCTAACTTGAATAAATGTGAGCCCACAGCAGCGGGAACCTAGATTCCTAGATTTACCTCTTGAATAAATTTCTCCACTAAAAGGACCCAGGCTCTTTGGGGAGCACAACTTATTCTTTATTCTGGGCAGAAAAAACAAAAAGAAAGAAAGAAAATACAATGTATCTGGACCATCCTTTTATGACCAGAAAGCAAGGATGGCTTTATGGCATGAAGGACAGTGCTAGAAGGGCAAAGGGGATGCTTAGAGGTTTGGTTTTCTCACAGAAGTTGTGAAAACCAAAGATCAAACAGTGAATAACAATTATTAATAATCAGAACAAAGTGAGTTTGCAATTAGACTTAAAAGAGTAAAGGTAATATAAATTGCATAGTTACTATAAATTATATAAAATACTGTAATGTACAATAGAAGATCAAAATAGAATACTTAAACTTGAGCTGATTGTAATAGTAACGGAGGGTTCCCTGATGGATTCTTCAGAAGCTAGCTTTGGCCATATCTGTGTAAGTTGGGCTACAAAGAAGGCAAGTGAATAATCTCAAAAGTGAGTCATTCTCTGATTCCTACAGGAAATTCACTCCATCCAAGCCTTTGGTGAGTTTAGGAAAGATTGACTAGAGATTTTCAGGGACATGGGACAGCGTCGCTTTGCACACCAGTGCCCGACAAGTGCAATCACTGGAATTGCTGGAATCACTCCCCAGCTACACTATTTCTTCTTCCCATCATCTTTCTCTTCCCTCTCCTGGATTTCCCCTCTGTCTCCTTGCTTCGCAGCCCAGAATCTGTCTACTGCTCAGAGGAATCTAGTTTTCTAGAGACCACATGGGGAAACTCACATAAATAGTCACATGCAGCTATTCAGAAGCCCAAACGTCCTTCAGTGTACCAGCTGTCCGTTCCACCCTGGAAGGCAGTCCCAGTTATAAACAGCAGAAAACTCCTTGCTACATTTCCAATTAATAACTGTGTTACTATCCACTTCCCACAGACCACACTCCCTGTTACAATTTTTCAATCACCTCTTAATGATCACAAATAATTTCTAAATTATTTGTATATCATTCCCTCCAAAATGTGGATTTTCTACTTTTTTTTTTTAGGAATACATACAATGTAAAGGAATGTCCTTTACACACTTGGGTGCTTTTCTCTCACTATTTGTTAATCAGCCTAACAGCCTTGGGAAGTCAGGGACTTCCTGAGGCATTTAGTTTATCCTCAGGAAGTTATTTCCTGGTTGAAAAGGAAGTAAACAGACATGTTAACCTGACTTTTAAGGTCAGATTCTGTCCATGACTGTAAAGGGCAAATATTTCCAACATCAGGATATTTGTCCTAAAATGATGGTTCCCAACCTCCTCGCTATTCATTTTTGCCTTAGATGAGCTCAGAAATCGGTCCTGTAGTGTGAAACCTTCCAAACAACCCAAAAACAACCCAAACAAACCTGGTGGGTGCACAGTGGCATAGAATTATAGCCTGTTTGTCACTGACAACTCCAACTGCATGGGCTCCACAGAAAATCCAGTACAAGGAATACGTAGCCATAATTAATTGTTTTAGTGAAACACCGGATGCTCGAAGCAGATGGTAAAGAATCTGCCTGCAATGAGGGGATCCAGGTTCGATCCCTGGGTCAGGAAGACCCCCGGAGAAGGGAATGGCTACCCACTCCAGTATTCTTGCCTGTAATATTCGATGGACAGAGGACCCTGGTGGGCTACAAGTCCATGGGGTCATAAAGAGTCAGACACGATTAAGCCAATAACACTTTCAATGCAGCCAGAGAAGAGTCTGTTTAGAAGCCTCCACTTTTCTCTACATGAGCCCAGATAGATTTTCCCAAACTCTTCACACTCTTACATACCGCGCTACATCACCTTCTCCATCCTCCACCTTGTACACACACAGCAAAAGCTGTGTCCCAGGCTACCAGGACACCTTGCCCAGCTCCTCCCAGCTACTGCACTTCTTCAGATTACCTGTTGGGACAAAACCCCATACCACCCAAGTTACTAATTGCTAACTAACTGCTCCTAATTGCTTATTTCTGCCAGCATTTGTGAAGGTTTTGGAAACAGTAGATTTTGTCATAAAATTCAACTCCTCAGGGAACCAAATAACTAACAGCAATATTGGAAAGGGTAATCATTATGGCATTAGAGGATGATGAGGATTCAAGAGCTGCAGGTTGGATGCTCCATATGAATCCATTAAATTAAACTCAAAATTCATTTTGGAAATTCTCCAGGTGGAAAAAGAAAAAAAAAACCACATCTAAGGGCAGCGACTGTTCTCTGTGCTACCAGTTTGTAATTAACATTTTGTAGACCCAGTCAGGGAGAAGGCAATGGCAACCCACTCTAGTACTCTTGCCTGGAAAATCCCATGGGCGGAGGAGCCTGGTGGGCTGCAGTCTATGGGGTCTCTAGGAGTCTGACACAACTGAGCGACTTCACTTTCACTTTTCACTTTCCTGCACTGGAGAAGGAAATGGCAACCCACTCCAGTATTCTTGCCTGGAGAATCCCAGGGATGGGGGAGCCTGGTGGGCTGCCGTCTATGGGGTTGTAGAGTCGGACACGACTGCAGCAGCAGCAGCAGCAGCAGACCCAGTCAGAGCTGAAACAAATGTATTTGAACCTAGATTCCATCCTTCCATAAATTCTCATCTAGTGAAACTACTGAAATCACTGATAAGTACCTTAGGAATGAATCTAAGCTTTTATTGCATATATACCTAGTTGTAACTTAGATGAACCAGAATGCCTATAGTTGAAATAAATAGATTACTTGAGTGCTATTTTGCAAAAGACAAAACATAGGTGAAGGAAATAAACATAGAATAGTTTCGGACATGGCAGTAAAATATTGTCCATCCTAAAGTAAATCAGTCCTGAATATTCATTGGAAGCTAAAGCTGAAACTCCAATACTTTGGCCCCCTGATGCCAAGAACTGACTCATTGGAAAAGACTCTGATACTGGGAAAAGATTGAAGGTGGGAAGAGAAGAGGATGACAGAAGATGAGATGGTTGGATGGCATCACCGACTCAATGGATATGAGTTTGAGTAAACTCTGGGAGTTGGCGATGGACAGGGAGGCCGGGCATGCTGCAGTCCATGGGGTCGCAAAGAGTCAGACACAACTGAGAGACTGAACTGAACTGAATTTTTTATTTATTTCTTTCTCTTTACATAAAGGCACTGAGAAACTTTGGATGTCTCAATTAAGTATTACTTCTAAATGTCCTTAAACACATACACACTAATACAGAAGCCTAATTTCTTCTGAAACTATTACATGACATTTTTGCCATTCTGGGTAATTCACTTGGGAAGATAATTCCGTCAAGAAATTAAACTTAGTTCTTGAGTCTAAGACAGTATTTATAATTTCAATGTAGATTTCTAGGCTATACATAACCATTTTCTGGATACTGAGCTGATGGGCTTTCCTCTACTTAAACTAATCCTCAGATGAAAATGTGACTTCCTTATTAAATTGGGCACATTGAGTCTATAAAAGGCTCAGCTCACTAGGTGTAATTGGTGCAGTTTTTCAAACGTCACCTAACTTCCAATTAAGCAGTAGCTTCAACAATAAAGGAAATTTGATCAGGAAGCAGTAAGTTGCTAATTTAATTACCAAAATGCATTAAGCCTCAAGAACTAAAGCCTTGCAAAGCATTCCTAAATGACCCCAAAATTAACAGAGGTAGTTAAGTTTAAAATTTAATTTGTAAAGGCAAAACAAATTCTATAATAATTGGTTATCACCTTCCTTATACACTAAACAAAAGCTCCTAAAAACCAGTTCTGATTTTGGAATCTCTATCCCTATAAGGTCCCCCATCTTACCTTCCAATTTGGATAAATGTCAATTTATAATTATTTTAAATGAGATTTCAGGACTTCCCTGATGGTACAATGGTTAAGGTTCTGTGCTTCCACTGTAGAAGGTACAGGTCCAATCTCTGGTTGGGGAACTAAGATCCCATATGCCTCATAACCAAAAAAAAAGCCAATAAACCAAAAAAACAAACCCTGATGACCAAGGAACCTTCACAGCAGCTCTGAATGCAAACTTCAGTCCTCTTACATATGAGAGAGAAATAAAATTTATATATATATATTTTTAGAAAAATAATTTTATTTTACATTTTACTTTAAAAAAATTTTTAAATATAAATTTATTTTAATTGGAAGCTAATTACTTTGTAGTATTGTATTAGTTTTGCTATACATTGACATGAATCCACCACAGGAGTACATGTGTTCCCTATTCTGAACCCCCCTCCCTCCTCCCTCCCCATACCATCCCTCTGAGTCATCCCAGTGCACCAGCTCAGAGCATCCTGTAGCACGCATCGAACCTGGACTGGCGATTCATTTCACATATGATAATATACATGTTTCAATGCCATTCTCCCAAATCATCCCACCCTCTCCCTCTCCCACAGAGTCCAAAAGACTATTCTATACATCTGTGTCTCTTCTGCTGTCTCACATACAGGGTTATCATTACCATCTTTCTAAATTCCATATATATGCATTAATATACTGTATTGGAAGAAAAGTTATGACCAACCTAGATAGTATATTCAAAAGCAGAGATATTACTTTGCTGACTAAGGTCCGTCTAGTCAAGGCTATGGTTTTCCTGTGGTCATGTATGGATGTGAGAGTTGGACTGTGAAGAAGGCTGAGTGCCAAAGAATCGATGATTTTGAACTGTGGTGTTGGAGAAGACTCTTGAGAGTCCCTTGGACTGCAAGGAGATTCAATCTGTCCATCCTAAAGGAGATCAGACCTGGGTGTTCATTGGAGGGACTGATGTTGAAGCTGAAACCAATATTTTGGCCACCTCATGCGAAGAGTTGACTCATTGGAAAAGACTTTGATGCTAGGAAGGATTGGGGGTGGGAGGAGAAGGGGACGACAGAGGATGAGATGGCTGGATGGCATCACGGACTCGATGAACGTGAGTCTGAGTGAACTCCGGGAGATGGTGATGGACAGGGAGGCCTGGCGTGCTGTGATTCATGGGGTCCCGAAGAGTCGGACATACTGAGCGACTGAACTGAAC
>SJYC01123106.1:0-23737 GCA_006408675.1 Madoqua kirkii
TGAACGTGAGTCTGAGTGAACTCCGGGAGATGGTGATGGACAGGGAGGCCTGGCGTGCTGTGATTCATGGGGTCCCGAAGAGTCGGACATACTGAGCGACTGAACTGAACTGAGTACTGTATTGGTGTTTTTCTTTCTGGCTTACTTCACTCTGTATAATAGGCTCCAGTCTCATTCACCTCATTAGAACTGATTCAAATGTATTCCTTTTAATGGGTGAGTAATACTCCATTGTGTATATGTACCACTGCTTTCTTATCCATTCATCTGCTGATGGACATCTAGGTTGCTTCCATGTCCTAGTTATTATAAACAGTGCTTCGATGAACATTAGGGTACATGTGTCTCTTTCAATTCTGGTTTCCTCGGTGTGTATGACCAGAAGTGGGATTGCTGAGTCGTATGGAAGTTCTATTTCCAGTTTTTAAAGGCATCTCCACACTGTTCTCCATAGTGGCTCTACTAGTTTGCATCCGCACCAACAGTGTAAGAGGGTTCCCTTTTCTCCACACCCTCTCCAGCATTTATTGCTTGTAGACTTTTGGATAACAGCCATTCTGACTGGCATGAAAAGGTACCTCATTGTAGTTTTGATTTGCATTTCTCTGATAAGGAGTGATGTTGAGCATCTTTTCATGTGTTTGTTAGCCACCTGTATGTCTTCTTTGGAGAAATGTCTATTTAGTTCTTTGGCCCATTTTTTGATTGGGTCATTTATTTTTCTGGAATTGAGCTGCAGGAGTTGCTTGTACATTTTTGAGATTAATTCTTTGTCAGTTGCTTCATTTACTATTATTTTCTCCCATTTTGAAGGCTGTCTTTTCACCTTGCTTATAGTTTCCTTTGTTGTGCAGAGGCTTTTCATTTTAATTAGGTCCCATTTGTTTATTTTCACTTTTATTTCCAATACTCTGGGAGGTGGGTCATAGAGGATCCTGCCGTGACTTATGTCAAGTGTTTTGCCTGTGTCTCCTCTAGGAGAACCTTCACAGCAGCTCTGGATGCAAACCTTCAGTGCTCTTGCATATGAGGGAGAAATAAAATTTATATATTTTTTAAAAGATTTGCTCATTGTCATTTTCTTTCTCCAGTTATTTTAGTCCTCTTCCTATGTTATCACTCTGCTTCTCTTGTGTCATAGATAGAATTTCATTCAACTATAATAGACTGCTTCATGGTACATTTCCAGTCTTCCAAGGCACATAGTCTAAGATTGATATCTACCACTTGTGTGCATTTCCAATTTAAGAATAATTCCCTGGCTTAGTTTTAAGGGGAAAACAAGCAATACAACTATCCAGTACTTTAATATTACATACACTATAGACCTTATATCAAGATTAACTTACATATCAGTTTCAAACCCTAACTCTGTCTGGTGAAGTCTGTTAGGACACAGTTATGGTTACCGGAAAACTAAAACTTCAACAGTGCAATATAAAAGCAGCTTGGAATGTTTGACTTTTGCTTTCTATAACTGAGGATTTGAAGTCAATTTCTAGATTATACAAGAACCAGCAAAGTGTTTCCATGTATAAGACTGGTGATTGAGACACAATTATGAGCTGGCTTTTGAAAAGGTACTTCTCATAAGTACTTTCAAAATACACACTGATATAAACTTATAACGATTACTATGAAATTTTCAGTATTTTATCATGGCATGTACAAAATAAGCATTAACAATAAATGTTAACAATCAGGCTGGCAGATTATCTTTGCTACTTACTAGTTTTACATGACTTTGGGCCTCCCGGATTCTTTCCCAGTCTCCCTGTTTTCATTTACCAAATGGAAACATCTATGCCTGCTTCACAAGAGAAACGGAAGATGAAACAAAGTTGAATGTAATCATGTTCACAAAAGTACTAGTAAGAGCCTGAAATAAGTGTCCCCAAAATGTTTGTTGAATTTGTTGGATAGTCAAAGAGGCTTTTTGAGAAACAGAATCTACCTTGAGTTAAAACCTTCATCCTTTTCTTCCTCAATGATTCATGTGAATGTTGTCTGAGGAACACATCCAAGAAGTAAAAAGAAGATAATATAAAGAAGACAAAGAGAATAAAAACAAAGCCAGATGCCTGGACATTTTCAAAATAAGTCTATTTAGAATTGGTTTAATTTGGGTACTGAAAACATGAGAACTTGGAAATATATAAATAAACTGGTGATTTTAGGGTTGCAGAAAAAAATATCACCACCAATTCTTTATAAATTAAAGAATTTATTTATTTCACATGGTTCAGATGAAACATTTTTAAATGAACTTCTTTCAGGGACTTAAAGGGACAATTTCACAAAGTAATGTTATACGAATCTACTGAAGGCTCTTTTATAATCATGAGCTGACGTAAAGGGAGTGTTTACATCTCCAGAAGTGAATGTACTCAAGTAGGTTGAAATCCTTTTACTACTCGAAGCAGCGACCCCCTTTCCCACTGGAAGGACTGATCTACTGGGGCTCCACCATATTTCTCAAACTCTTCTAAACACCTTGCCTCAGCTCTACAACAAGCTCACAATAGGCACCAAGAGAATAGGCAGACAAATGAGAGTTAAATGGCTTCATGCTCCAAAGGCCACAGCGTTTTTACAGGTTATGCTTTTTTCTAATTGGAACATCTTTCACCAAAACATGACTGTGTCAGACTCCTACTTGACAATGTATTAGGTGTGTAATCTTCAGACGTTACTTTGTCAACAAAGGTCCTTCTAGTCAAGGCTATGGTTTTTCCAGTGGTCATGTATGGATGTGAGAGTTGGACTATAAAGAACTGGGCACAGAAGAATTGATACTTTTGAAATGTGGTGTTGGAGAAGACTCTTGAGAGTCCCTTGGACTGCAAGGAGATCCAACCTGTCCATCCTAAAGGAGATCAGACCTGGGTGTTCATTGGAGGGACTGATGTTGAAGCTGAAATTCCAATAGTTTGGCCACCTGATACAAAGAGCTGACTCATTGGAAAAGACCCTGATGCTGGGAAAGATTGAGGGCAGAAGGAGAAGGGGATGACAGAGAATGAGATGGTTGGATGGCATTACTGACTCAAAGGACATGAGTTTGAGTAAACTCCAGGAGTTCGTGATGGACAGGAAAGTCTGGCGTGCTGCAGTCCACGGGGTTGCAAAGAGTCGGACATGACTAAGCAACTGAATTGAACTGAACTTGAGTAAGTCTCTTCATTTCTCTGGGTCATAGGTATTTCTTTGTAAAATGACTATATTAGCTCAGAAAATTGCCAAGGATTTTTGTAGCACTAAAAATTCTCTGATTCCATGGTTGTCTGCTTGAAAACGGACACATATAAACAGCCATCACACTGACAAATTGTATTGTCAGGGAGTTCAATGCCTGAACTTGAATATGATTAAAAAGCAGCTGAATGAAGCTGACTTCTCAGCAGCCAACAGCACTGGGTCTTTGAACTGGATATTTCATTTTTCCCCAGCTCAAGGGAAGGCGGAATATTTGAGATGTCATCCTTAAAGCCACACCCTCATCCCCCTCTGCACCCCATTTGAAGAAAGAAGCCCAAACTCAGCTTCCTATTTCTAGGAAGCTTCTTCATGATCTAAAGTCAATTGATTCTGCTCGCAGCTGAATGTGATTTCAAAACCTGAAGGTCAAAGGCCATTCTTTCCTATACAAGAGAAAACATTCTGTGGATGAGATAGACTGAAAAACATGGAAGAGAAAGAATAATAACTCAACTGGAAAGAATTAAGCTTCAGCTTAGCTAGTGGTAAAGAATCTGCCTGCAATGCAGGAAACCCAGGTTCAGTCCCTGGGTGGGGAAGATCCCCTGGATCAGGGAATGGCTACCCACTACAGTATTCTTGCCTGGAAAATCCCATGGATAGAGAAGCTGGAAGGCTACAGTCCTGGGGTCACAAAGAGTCAACACAACTGAGTGACTTTCAGCTTCAGTTATTTCAGTTGGAATGTTCGAATGGAGATTGTGTTGGGGGGAAAAAATGGAAATTCTCTAGCTTTCTACACTTGAACCCAAACACCTTACAGTGTCAGGAAATCAGGAGCTTAAACTGTTACAAGAAATATAACAGGTCTTACAGAAAGCTTATACCTTATCAGAGAGAAAACACTGTGGGCTGTTATTTCCTTGGAAGAGGTAGCTTTAGAGTCACAAAATTACAACTCATAAGTTTTGCATGAGACTCTGGAACAGAACACTACATCAGGTAAACTCTACCATTCTCTTTTGGATTAAAGTCAAATTGTATCACCATCTGGGACCATCTTCCTAGGGGTACAGCATTATGACCCTGATTATGACCCAAAGTGAATCCTAAGTTGGAACTTGAGATGGATAGCAAAGCTGGAAGTCCTTAGCAAAGAAACTGACTAAAGAAATATCAATAACCTCAGATATGCAGATGACACTACCTTTATGGCAGAAAGTGAAGAGGAACTAGAAAGCATCTTGATGAAAGTGAGGAGAGTGAAAAAGTTGGCTTAAAGCTCAACATTCAGAAAACGAAGACCATGGCATCTGGTCCCATCACTTCATGGGAAATAGATGGGGAAACAGTGGAAACAGTGTCAGACTTCATTTTGGGGTCTCCAAAATCACTGCAGATGGTGACTGCAGCCATGAAATTAAAAGACGCTTACTCCTTGGGAGGAAAGTTGTGACCAACCTAGACAGCATATTAAAAAGCAGAGACATCACTTTGCCGACTAAGGTCCGTGTAGTCAAGGCTACAGTTTTTCCTGTGGTCATGTATGGATGTGAGAGTTGGACTGTGAAGAAGGTGAGCGCCGAAGAATTGATGCTTTTGAACTGTGGTGTTGGAGAAGACTCTTGAGAGTCCCTTGGACTGCAAGGAGATCCAACCAGTCCATTCTAAAGGAGATCAGTCCTGCGTGTTCTTTGGAAGAAATGATGCTAAAGCTGAAACTCCAGTTCTCTGGCCACCTCATGTAAGAATTGATGCTTTTGAACTGTGGTGTTGGAGAAGACTCTTGAGAGTCCCTTGGACTGCAAGGAGATCCAACCAGTCCATTCTAAAGGAGATCAGTCCTGCGTGTTCTTTGGAAGAAATGATGCTAAAGCTGAAACTCCAGTTCTCTGGCCACCTCATGCGAAGAGTTGACTCATTGGAAAAGACTCTGATGCTGGGAGGGATTGGGGGCGGGAGGAGAAGGGGACGACAGAGGATGAGATGGCTGGATGGCATCACAGACTCAATGAACGTGCGTCTGAGTGAACTCCGGGAGATGGTGATGGACAAGGAGGCCTGGCGTGCTGCAATTCATGGGGTCGCAAAGAGTTGGACATGACTGAGCGACTGAACTGAACTGAAAGAGTGAATAAATGTGATGCGTCAACTGTTAGGGTTGGGTGCTAAAATGTTTCAAACCTGAGATGAGATTAGTCCTGCCTGTCCAAGAAAAGCTAAAAAAATAAATTAATCAATTAAAAGATTGGGAAATCTGTGGGTCTGTAATCCGTCGCATCTTCCAGAGCTTCATATGAGAATATGCAGGTACCATGATGGGTCCACTCTGACCGAGCACCACAGGCTGGGCCACGAGCCCCGCTGGTTCAGGGATTTGTTATGGCAGCAGGCCAGTTCTGGCCCCAAGGCATTTCAGGAGAAACTTTTAGCCACAACTTGGCAATTTATACAGCCAAGACTCAGCCTCTCACCACTGTGTATGACTTCCTCTCAGAGCTGGAAGCCAGCACATGCAAAGAACAGTTTGTGATAGATTAGACTGGAATCTGAAGGTCAGGCAGCAGCTCACCCAAACCCATTTCCACGTGTTTAAATCAATGAGTTCTAGTAAGTTTACTGAGCTGTGTAACTATCGGTATCACCACAATCCAATTTTAGAAAACTGTCATCTCCCCAAAAGGATCCCTCATGCCTGTTGACAGTTAATCGCCATTCCCACCGCTGTGCCCAGGTCAGTGTGTGCTGAGTATCCTTCTCTTCCTCCCACTCCAAGGCCCTCAGTTTATTTCCCAGTATACACTGAACAGAGGGGTCGCCCAGGGGTTTCCCAGTAAAAGACAGTGCCTATACCATCAGCCATCTTGTAGAGGCCAGACACAAATGCATACATGTATGTACCCACACACATGCACACACACACACACACACATACTCTACCCAGGGAACGATGTAACACCCTCCCCATCCAGCCCATCAGAGAGAAGTCCAGCACTGCTCCAGAATGCTTCCAAACCCAGCTATTACAGGGATGGCCACAGTTTTCAAAAGCTGCAGGAAACTTGAATATTATCTTCCACAATAGATACCATGTTAGAAATCAGTATCACTCAGACTCTTAAACTGAGGATTCTTGCTGTGCTTCCTGAAGACAATATCCTTGAATTCAAAGGAGGAAAATCATAACAGGGTCAAAGGACCAAAGAAAATAACCATAATCAAACAGCTTCAAAAAAACCGGGCAACCACACACTCAATTTTGTTTAATATCAAAGGTTAAATATAGTTCTAGAAAACTGTGGAAAGAGAATCAAAGAAGCATTTTCAATGTGCTCTTCTGTGGCACATGTAAGAAACCAGTGTCCACCTTTTGTTTTCTTTTGTCCTGTGTTGCAGAGAGAGGTTTCCCAGGCATTTTCCGGTAGGAGGAAACTGACATGAAACAGGTAAATCCACCTTGTGGAGGTCAGAGAATGTGACGCTCTGATCACTTATCCTGAGAGGTGGACCTGGGCTCCGTCATCTGTCAACTAAGGAAATGGGCAATGGCTATTACGCTTCCATCTTGATAAAACAGACCCATAGTATGAGGCAATTCTGTGGCAAACAACCCTGAAATACACTTTAATGTAACTAATATCCACATCAAATTCATTTTGTAATATTTAAAAATTTTTACTGATGGAAAAACAGCAGCAAAAAGGATTCATGCAAATAAACAGCAAAATAGCACATTCTTTTAAATTTTTTTCAGATAAGCAAAAAATGGATAGTAGGATGAAGTGCTTCCATTTAAGACTTCAGAAAAAAATTTCATACCAATTTAGCCCAGTTGCTAAAAATTCTGTTTCATATGAATATCACAGTTTCTTGTTTTTCTCTCCTGAAAATGAACTGTGACCAAAATGTATAAAACACTGGCTGAGCCTACACCAAAAGCATCTTCCTAAGAAAAAGGCAAAATAGAAATGAAAAATTTGAATCCCTGTAGTTTATTTTGAAGCATAAAAAGCAGACATTTTTTAAATGCTTCAAATCCCATAGTCCCAACCTTGGCAACATAGCTCATATATTCTTGCATTTTCTACTTCTGAAACAGAGGGAAAAATAAGAGAATTGAATCCATTGGCTAGAATCAATTCACCTGATTCACACATTACCTTAACTGAATTTCAAAAATAATTTAACCCCACATTTGAATTAACAGGCAGAAAATTAAGTCTGGACTGCTACCTGAGTCTTTACTGCATTAAGAAGAACACACCAATCTGTTTGCCATACACTGCGGTTAAACAGTGCTAAGGCATTAAACAAAGGAATACAATCCAGTTGTAAAATATATTTATCCATCAGTCTGGGGATAATTAACTCAGACAGAGAAGTTAACTTTTATATGAAACACCCCAAGTCAAAGAATACTCAAAGAAGATACACACAACAGAAGTAAACCATCGTTAATGTAAAGCATGTAGTGCACACCAAGAACAATCTCACAGCTCCAATGACCAACACCAGGCTATGCGTGCACTTTCTGATATTATAAACAGCAGACACTAAGCTTCTGAAACCAGGACTGGAAATGCATCTCCACAACACCCTGTACACATCAGGGAAGTAGGGTCTATATACTGTCGTGAGGAATCAGCTGACACCCCACAAGTCTTTCATTACAAATGGCATTCATGTCTTCCAGAGACCTTCATTCAACCATTCACTTAGAAAGAATTCTTCAAAAAAGAAATCATTTAATTGTGTGTTTCATATTAACATAAAAGGAGCTGAGTCCATTATTGGGTCAACTTTTTACCAAATAACTACGACAGAGTCAATTATTTCCACACTCAAACAAATAAGGATAACTGAAAAGCTTCTCAACTATTGGGAAGCAGTTAAATTCCAACATGTTTTACTTCATATAGTCAAATTCTTCATCAAGAACACCAATGCAACCCATCTTCATTCTGACAAGCAGGAATTCTCACTTAATTTTTTAAAGAATCAAACAAACCTCTTCTCCTACTCCCCAATACTGGGGACTGGTTCAGGTTCTGCAAATCACACAACTATGACCTTCCCATTATCAAAATCACAAATTCCAGGTGTGCCTATTTCAAAAGTTCTTGCAGGAACTTTCAACTGAGCACAGGATTTTACAATCATAATGTTTCCCATACTGAAAAACAAGACATCACTCATAAACATTCCCAAGAGTCGGCCTATTATACTTTGATAAAATAACAGCATTTACCTTAAACTACACCAAAACAACTTTAGTAGACGTTGACAACAATGCAGTAAAAGAGAAAACCTTGGTCTTCTCCTTTTTGAGACTCTCATATGCTCCCACTCAGCAGAACAGATCTGAGACTCACACCTTTTATGTGTCTTCCAAATACAGCCAGCACGGTGACGAGAGCACAGGAGATAATGAAGACCAGATGCCTACCTTCGCTGGTAGCCACATTCTTCTGGGCTTGGGTTGGCGTGTGATCTGTACTTGAACTCACGTCGGATGAGATGCTTGAGCTGCCTTTGCCTAGAGAAAACAAGAACGAGGAGCTTTTGAATTTTGTCATTTCAGAACTGGACTGTGCCTTCCACTCCATCTCACACCAAGCCATATCACTCGTTTCCAAGAAAGGAGCCATAACACCAAGAATGGAGTTTATTAATTTTCTGGCCTCATGCATTAAATATCTTTGGGGAAATATCTGACCCATGCCATACCAGAGCTAAAGCCCTATTATAATATGGCTTGACTATAAACTCAGACGATTATAAGGTATCGTCAAACATGATAACGTAATATAGTTTTGGCATACATGTGAATAGGAGAGTACAGGTGGGAGACACATCTACAGTATTAAGTTTTTTCTTTGCAACTATAAACTATACATTTTCTGGTAAATGGCAAAAGCAAATCTAGGAATGAGGCATCATCCAAGGGGCAAGAGCTTGCTGGCTCCAAACAGCTGCATTGCCTTAAAAAAAAACAAAAAAACAAATTCCCTAATTTAATGGGTTCTTCGTTAAAACAAAAAACCAAACCTGCTTTGTTCTTCTAATGCAGGGCTTCTTAAATGGAGATGCCTCCTCCTCCAGTGGACATCTGGCAATGACTGGTTTCCTTTTAATTGTCACAGTGGGGGAAGGTGTGCTACTGGCATCTCGTGGGTAGAGGCCAGGGAAGTTGCTCAATATCTTACAATGTGTCTGACAGCACCCTACAGCTTTAAAAAAATAATCCAGACCAGAGCATCAACTGGGCTGAACTTGAGAAATTCTGGCCCAAATAACCTAACCTCAGCTGACAACTGACTTTCTGCTCTTCTAACTTTAAATTTGAACATTTGTCAATACAGTAATACTGCTGAACATTTTGTCTCTCAATCATGTCTGACTCTTTGCTCCCCCACGGACTATAGCCTACCAGGCTCTTCTGTCCATAGGATTCTCGAGGCAAGAATACTGGAGTGGATAGCCATGTCCTTCTCCAGGGGATCTTCCAGACCTGGGGCTCGAGCCTGGGTCTCCTGCACTGTAGGTGGATTCTTTACCATTTGAACCACCAGAGAATGAAAGTCTACAAGCAGGACACACACTGTATAAGGAGGGAGGTGCCAGTGACCACTGGGCAGAATTCTGAGATGACCTCCAGGGTACCTGCTGCAGACTGAACGGCTGTGTTCCTCAAAATTCCCGTGTTAAAAGTTAAGCTCCAGTATGATGGTTTTAGGAGGTGATTATAGTATCTGGAGGTGATCAGATCATGAGAGTAGAGCCCTTATGAGTGTGACTAGTGCCCTTATTGAAGAGACCCCAGAGGGCCCCCTGTCCTTTTATCATGTAGGGACACAGGGAAAAGATGAACCAGGAAGCAGCTCCTCACCAGACACCTTGATATCAGACTTTCAGCCTCTGGAACTATGAGAATTAAATATCTGTTAACATTTATAAGTCACCCAGTCTATGGTATTTTGTTGTAAGCAGCCTGAACAGGCTAAGCCAGTGCCCATGCCCTTGGTAATCTGCTCCCCTTGTGTGTGGACAGAATTTGAAAATTTGTACTAAACCATAGGGACATGGCAATGGTAAGAGGGTTTTGCAGATGTAATTAAATTTCCTGTAGCATTGACTTTAATCAAAAGGGTGATTATCCTGGGTGGGCCTGACCTAAATACCTAAGTAATTCCTTTTATAGAGCCTAGAGGAGAGAGACTCTTCTTCCTTGTCTTGAAGGTGCAAACCATCATGCATGCTACAGCTGCAAGGAGATAAATTCTACCAATCCTGCATGAGCCTGGAAGAAGATCCAACTTCAGATGAGAAAACCGACCAGGCCAACATCTTGATGACAGCTTTGCAAGATCCTGAGCAAAAGACCCAGCTGACCCAAGCCCAGAATTCTGAGCCAAGCAAACAGTGAAAGAATAGATGTATCTTGTTGTAAACTTTGCTAAATTCATGGTAATCTGTTACACGACAATAGAAAACTAAAATAATGCCCAGTTAATTACATCCCAAATAAACTCTTTTCATGCCACAAATTATGATCTAGATTCTTACACGCAGCTGAAAACACTGTTTTTGAATAGTCTTCTCTGCACAGTGGTACATAACCCAGTTGGGTGGAAGGAGTTTACAAGTCTATGAAAGGACAAGGTAGAAAAGCACAAATGGGCTTGTGTTGAAAGAGCTTCAGGATTTTGTTTGCTAATGTTGAGAGTAATGGAAGAATCCAAGTTCATTGGTGATATCATCTGAGCAGGGAACTCAAATGGCTGTTGCTTCTTCTTGCCACTGTACATCACTCATGACTTATCACTCTGAAACAATTCTGTTATTCACGTCACCTCTACCCATTTCACATGCAAGGGGAGAAGCACACAGTCATTTCTCTTGGGGACCAATGCCTGGACCTCTGCAGAAAGCCGTACCGAGAACACAGGAGAACCAGGCAAAGTGCTCAGTCTGGCCACCATCACGCCTATCAGTCACCCTGTCCTGTGTCCATCACGGCTGCCAGTTTCCCATGCAATTGGAATGATCCGTGCTTTTGAATGTTTCAAGCACCATGTCTGGAGTCTCGGCTTCAAAACCCTGCTCTACCATTTCCAAGCCACATTCATATCCATGAACAAGTCACTCAGACTAAATCTTGTTTCATCTCCTGGTAAAGTGAAGATGGAAACCTCTTACACTGTATGCAAATGGGTGTCATGGCACCCAGGCTTTGCTGTGTGTATCAGTCAGGCTTCTCCAGAGAAACAGAACTGATTGATGTGTGAATATCTCCCAGGAGATACATGTCAGGATCAGGGGAAATTATAGTTATTTCTATAGTATATACACATATATGGGATTTTCATATATTCATATATATGAGATACTGAGTTGACCAAAAAGTACATTTGGATTTTTCCATTACCTCATATAAATATTGGCCGATCCAATATTTATACATATATATATGGCACATATATATTGAAAAGACATTATAAAATATCTATTATTATATATTTATAATTTATATTATACATGCTGCTGCTGCTGCTGCTGCTAAGTCGCTTCAGTCGTGTCCGACTCTGTGCGACCTCTGGGATTCTCCAGGCAAGAACACTGGAGTGGGTTGCCATTTCCTACTCCAGTGCATGAAAGTGAAAAATGAAAGTGAAGTTGCTCAGTCGTGCCCGACTCTTAGCGACCCCATGGATGGCAGCCTACCAGGCTCCTCTGTCCATGGGATTTTCCAGGCAAGAGTACTGGAGTGGGGTACACATATACATATATTACACTATATATAGATACAGAGACAGAGAGAAAGAGATTTAAAGGAACTGGCTCACAGAATAGTTGGAGCTCACACGTTGGGAATCTGTATGTAGGGTAGGCGCGCAACCAGGATGGAAACTCAGGTAGGAGTTAATGCTGCAGCCTTGAGGCAAAACTATTTATTTTCCAATAAACCTTAAATTTTACTTTAAATGCCTTAAAGTGGTCAGACTGAAGGCCCACTCTCCAATCAATGGTCATTATCAAAGGTAAACTTAAAGTCAACTAAAACAGCAGATGGTAACCACATTTATAAATCACTTTAACGACAAGACCTAGATTAGCGTC
Source organism: Madoqua kirkii (assembly GCA_006408675.1). Taxonomy (NCBI): domain Eukaryota; kingdom Metazoa; phylum Chordata; class Mammalia; order Artiodactyla; family Bovidae; genus Madoqua; species Madoqua kirkii. The sequence continues at coordinate 12,319 of SJYC01123106.1, forward strand.
AGACTCCATAACTGTGTCACTGGCCAGGCTGACACAGACAACTTTCTATCGCAGTGTCAGACCCACAGGAATTGAAAATCCGTATTTGCCATGCACCATGCCTGGAAGAAGATCTGTCAGACTCTCTAAGCTCCACTGCCTTTCATCCATAAAACAGAGATAAAAACAAATAGAAAACCAACTACTCATTTCTTCTATTAAAAAGAGGGGAATTATACCCCCACCTCTCAGGGTGGGAGAGGCTGCTATGAGCTATAGTTTATAAAGGCATTCAGTCACATCCAGTCCTGGAGAGAGTCCACTGTGTGAACGTTTAATATTGACCCAATGATCACAGTTCAATTTGTATCAGGAAATAAGAAATAAAATGTAAAACACTAATTATTATTTGACTATATATGCATATATAATAGCAAATAAATATTATGTATGCTTATAAATTAAATTCTACGTGCCTTATAGATCTAGTAAAAATCCCTCAAGCATAAACAAAGTTGGCAATTCTGCTCTCTATCCAACTGCTACATGAAAGTTTGTTTATTTGATCAATGGCCAAAACCCCCATTAGGGGTGGTTAGCATATCCAAACTGTGCTGGTCGGATTTGGTAAAGTAAAATTTGCTCTTTATTGAATTTCCTCCCAAGCAGGCTAGAAGCCTAAATGAGGACAATTGAACAAACAATTAGGTATGAAATATATAAACATCAAAGAAAGTGAAGACTAACAATGCACTGAGGTTGGTAGTGTTGCCTGTAACAGGTGAGCATACACTTCTGTGAATCTCAACCACCGAATAGACAAATTAGCCAGTGGCTTGATCATTTCAGGGACTTGAGGTTCACTGTTAACCTAAGCATGTTAGCCAAAGAATTTGATCCCAATCACAGATCCCTTCAGGCTTTCTGTTAGAGGGTGCCAGGTTCTCCCAATGTCTGAAAAGATGTTAATTAAATGAGGACCCTATTTGAACGGGATTTCAAATCTCTTTTAATATAAAAATCTCCATGTATAAAACTGCAACATTAAGTATCTTTTCTTTTCTCTTTCCCAGTGCCCAGGCTGACTGTGCAAAAGCAGATATTTAAAATAAGCCAGACATTCCATTGTTATTTATTGACAACATGAGAAAGGCAAAGGGCAGAAGAGAAAGGATCAATCAGTACATAACAAAAATGAATCAGTGGGGTCCTATGCTTTCTAACATTCTTAAGAGTCCAATAAATCCCTTGCAAAATTGATTCCCTTTATCAATCCCAGATTAGATGCATCAAATTCATTCCTGTGGCTTTCGGTCAAAGACCCCTGACAGAAAGTGCACAAAGGAGCACGTGGACACATGTGGTGGGGGCCTCAGCCCTTTATTGCCTGTTTCTCTCAGGTACCTTGATTCCAAGTGGCTGCTGCAGGTGCACCCTGAGAACCTTATTTAATATCAAATGTCCACACCGAAGGAAAGAGAATTCTTTTTTCCCAGAATTAGATCAAGGGAGCAGTGGGTCATGTTTGTGTATTGAAGTCACTGTTGTTTTCCTGATTGTTATCTTGAGATAGTTTCTTATCTTCTTTGAACCACGGTTCAAATGTCTGTATGCACAGAATAATAATATTAGTTATCTCAAAAAATGATCTGGCTTAATCCCTGCCCAGGTGCGTATTAGCTTTTGGAAAGAAACTGAACACATATTCTTGAAGCGTATTAGCTCTTTCAGGCCAACGAGAATTTTATAGATGAGTTCTCTAGAGTCGGAGATATTGATGGAGAGCGAAATGAGGAGGTATCAAATACCAGGCCCCTGTTTCACTTTACTGTGCGTGGAAAACAGTAGATGATGTCCTTTGCTTTGCTTCTCCTATTTTTTGTTCTTTCCTGGTAAGGGTTGAAAGCACAATCTAAGGAGCACAACAGTGAGAATGGAAAAGAAACAGAGAGATCGCAGAGTCATGTTTTGAGTCCCTTTTTTTTTTTTTTTTTTTTTCCTATCAAGCCATTTAATGTCTTAACTGGAACTTTCTTTACTCTCTTTTTCCCAAAGTACCTAAGAAGTGATCTCAGGCTCAATGATCAGGACTCACACGTTGTATGTGGAGGGTGATCTGGGGCAGACACAAAGATCGGTTAACTGAGCACCTACATTATGCTGCCATATGCCAGGCCCTTCTCCTAAGAGGCCACAGTTCTCACAGGTTTATGTCCATCCTGAGAAAAGCCTAGGACAATTTTCAGCATTTTCCTCTTTGTTAAGAAATGCAAGATTTGCTTCAGGGTGCTGACATTTCTTTGAATATTTTTAAAATATATATATAACATAACATTTGCCATCTTCACTATTTTTTACTTGTACAATTCAGAGATATCCACTCATAGTGTTGTACACCCATCACTACTGTTTTCACAACTTTTCCATTACCTGACACAGAAATTCTGTATCACAGCTCCATAAATCTCCATCCCTCCCTCTTTCAGTCCCAGGTAATCTCTACCTGCTTTGCACCTCTATGAATTAGCCTATTCTGGATATTTCCTACAGATAGAGTCAAGCAGTCTTCATCCTTTGCTTTTTTTTTTTTCACGTATCATATTTTCAGTGGTTCATCCAAGTTGTACGTCCCTCCTTTTTGTGGCCAAATAATATTCTATTGTGTGTATGTTCCACGTTTTGGGGTACACTGATGGGCACTTTGCAAGTTTCTACCTTGTAGCTACTGTGACTGATGCTGCCTTGACAGAGGCCTGGCTTCAGTACTGGCGGTTTATAACTTAGAAACTTCTGGTGCTTGTTTCTAGCTGAAATCAGATCCTGAGGGCTGTGGCTGGAGCCAGGGCAGGATAACAGAGTACACAGAGTGCTTCCAGGAGAGAAATGGACAATCTCACTGCTGAGGCAGCAGCTCCTCCGAAGCCATTCACTTCCAATCCTGCAGCAGCTTCCGGGGTGAGCTGCCAACTGGCCCACATCACAGACAATAACAGAGCAGCACAGGGCTTTGGGATCTGAACACACACCTGCTGCAACGCTCGGCTGAACACAGCTCCCTCTTCCAAAGACTGTGGGACGCTGATTGGAACTGGACTACCAGGGGATGCCTGGGGATGGCCCTTTTCTCTCTTTTTTGGGGACAGTCCATGTCTTCTCTAGCAGAGGCAAGAGCTTCAGCCTCCAGCAGACAGCTCAGGAGGGGGTGTCCCCGCTCCAACACCACACAAGGAAAACCACGATGTGAAATGCAAGCCCAGGATCAACCACGCAGGACCCTGCGGGATGCTTCATCATTTAAGTGATATTCACTTAGAAGCCAAAGGCTAAAGAGAGAAAGAATTCAGGAGAAATGATTTCAGTCGAGCAGCAATCATTTTACATCTCAGCGCCACTCTCTTTACCTTGGTGAAAAAATAACAGATTCTTAGACAAAAATCTCAGTTAAAGCCAATCTTTTCTGAATTATTCCTGGAGGCTGTGATTACTAAAAAGAAAAAGAAGAAAGACGCGTGATTTTGACACAGTTCCCTTAAACCCATCGCGGGAACTCAGCAGGATGGCTATATGTGTGAGTAAAGCGTGAGGTGCCACCTTGCAGTGGTGTACAGTTTGAACACCCACTTGCCTGGACCACAACTTGGCTTTGCTGCTATCCAGCTGATTGAACAGACATGCAACAAAGGGCGGATTCCAAATTGGGAAAGGAGTATGTCAAGGCTTTATATTATCACCTTGCTTATTTGAATTATATGCAGGGTACACCATGTGGAATGCTGGGCTGCATGAAGCACCAGCTGGAATCAAGATTGCAAGGAGAAATAACAATAACCTCAGATACGCAGATGACACCACCCTTATGGCAGAAAGCAAAGAGGAACTAAACAGCCTACTGATGAAAGTGAAAGAGGAGAGTTAAAAAGTTGGCTTAAAACTCAACATTCAATAAAATAAGATCATGGCATCCAGTCCTATCACTTCATGGCAAATAGATGGAGAAATAAGGGAAATAAGTGACAGACTTTCTTTTCTTGGGCTCCAAAATCACAGCAGTTGGTGACTGCAGCCATGAAATTAAAAGACGCTTGTTCCTTGGAAGAAAAGCTATGGCAAACCTAGACAGCATATTAAAAAGCAGAGATATTACTTTGCTGATAAAGGTCCATCTAGTCAAAGCTATGGTTTTTCCCGTAGTCATGTATGCATGTGACAGTTGGACCGTAAAGAAAGCTCAGCGCCAAAGAACTGATACTTTTGAACTGGTGTTGGAGAAGACTCCTGAGAGTCCCTTGGACTGCAAAGAGATCCAACCAGCCCATCCTAAAGGAAATCAGTCCTGAATATTCATTGGAAGGATTGATGCTGAAGCTGAATCTCCAGTACTTAGGCCACCTGATGCAAAGTGCTGACTCATTTGAAAAGATCCTCATGCTGGGAAAGATTGAAGGCAGGAGGAGAAGGGGATGACAGAAGATGAGATGATTGGAAGGCATCACTGAGTCAATGGACATAATTTTAAGCAAGCTCCAGGAGTTCGTGACGGAGAGGGAAGCCTGGTGTGCTGCAGTCCATGGGGTCACAAAGAGTCAGACATAACTGAGCGACTGAACTGAACTGAGCTGGTTGAGCTGGAGGAAGCTTTCTTACTTTCCAAGAATCTCCGTTTCTCCACCTGTAAAATGATGTGCAAGGATGCTAAGTCATTTCTATCGTGTCCAACTCTTTTTGACTTTACGAACTGAAGCCCGCCAGCTCCTCCATCCACGGAATTCTCCAGGCAAGAATACTGAAGTGGGTTGTTATGCCCTCCTCCAGGGGATCTTCCCTATCTAGGGATCGAATTGAAGTCCCATGTCTTCTGCATTGGCAGGCAAGTTCTTTACTGCTAGTGCCACCTGCGAAGCCTGTAAAATGGGATACTAGGGGATATAAACTCATAGCACAACTATGAGAATAAAATGAGGTCAATAAGTCAATTGCTCATAAGCCATACACGTATAATAGATACTTAGTGGTGTTAGCTACTATTAACCATCCTCCCTATTTTTATTATTAATCAATAATCCAATTCAACAACTACATGCTAAACCTACTGTATGTGAAGAGTTGTGATTAGCACTAGAAAAAAACAAGACAGACTATATTGCGTGGGAAGTAAAACACAGAACACACGTAGAATTGAACATAAACGCAGTATAAGGTTTTAAACATTAAGGTTTAAACATTTTAAACATATAAGGTTTTAAATCATTACGTGATAATCTCAAACACTTTGATTCACAAGATTTCATCACTGCTTGGTGTGACTGCTCTTTACTTTTATAATGATGTTAAAATTATGTAGGTTGATTGTAAACGATCATGTCTGTCTTCTCTACTGGACTTTCAACCTCACGAAGGTAGATTTCATACATACCTATTCACTGCTCTGCTCTCTAAAGCAAGCACAGTGGTTGGCACGCTAAGGTCACTCAGTACCCACGTGTTAAATGACCTGGCATCAGTGAGTGAAGGATCCACCGAGCAAATACACTGGAAACATATTCCTAATGGAATAGCCCTATTCCCATCATGTTTCCTAATACACACTACACTTTCCTACGGGCACTGCTTAAATCTTTGTTACACCAAAAGAAAGTCTTCACATAACGGCCATGTGTTGACTGCACAAAACAGAAATGACAAAATTCATACATATTCGCAGTGGTGACATGCTTTATGGTAGTGGTCCTCAACCTTTATGGCACCAGGGACCAGTTTCATGGAAGATAATTCTTCCAGAGGTTGGCGGGGGGTGGGGAGATGGTGTTTGGATGATTCAAGCACATTACATTTATTGTACACTTTATTTCTATTATCAGATCATGATATATAATAAAATAATTACACCATTCACCATAATGCAGAATCAGTGGGAGCCCTTAGCTTGTTTTCCAGCAACTAGATGGTCCCACCTGGGGGCGATGGAAGACAGTGGCAGCTGCTCCCCAGCGCTAGCAACACTGTCTCAGCTCCACCTCAGGTCATTAGGCATTAGATCCTCACAAGGAGCACGAAAGCTAGATCCCTGGCACGCAGAGTGCACAGGAGGGTTGGCGCTCCTAAATGCAGATGAGACGTCACTCACTTGCCCACTGCTTACCTCCTGCCTGCAGCCTGGTTCCTAACAGGTCACAGATCTGTACTGGCCATGGCCTGGGGGCTGGGGACTACTGCTATATAGTACTCTACAGTAGCTCCTAGGGATGCCGTAGCAAAGTATCGCTAACCAAATGGCTTAAAATAAAAGAAATTTGTTGTCCCATGATCTTGGAAGCTAGAAGTCTGAAATTAAGGTGGCAGAAGAGCCGTGCTCTAGAGAGAATCTGTTCCCTGCCTCTCCCCAGTTCCTCCCAGTTGCCAGCAATCCTTGGCATTCTCTGGTGTGTGGCAGCATATTTCCAGTCTCCACCAGTCCTCACATGGCCACCTCCCTTTTACGTGACTCTGCATCCCTTCTTTTAAGGACACCAGCCTTACTGACTTGACTCCACTCGACTCCAGTGTGGTGTGTTAGTCGCTCAGCCGTGTCTGACTCTTTGTGACCCCGTGGACTGTCGCCCGCCAGGCTCTTCTGCCCATGGGATTTTCCAGGCAAGAATACTGGAGTGGGTTGCCATTCCCTTTTTCAGGGGATCTTCCCTACTCAGGGATCGAGCCCAGGTCTCCTGAATTGCAGGCAGATTCTTTACTATCTGAGCCACCAAAGAAGCCCCAGTGTGCCCTCGTCTTAATAATTACACCTGTAAGGACCCGATTCCCAAATAAGGTCACATTCTGACACTTCAGGAAGGGAGGGAGAGGACACTCTTCAACCCAGTAGATTCTCCAGCACTATTTTCTGCAGAATTAAGCAGAAAGCCGAAAATCCTACCCTGAATCTATCATTTGAGCATTGATTCAAGTCTCACTGCATGGCAGTATTACTGTGAGAGGAAAAGGAAGATTAGCCATAAGATTTAATGCATCGTGGAATGCAAGAGTCCTAAAAAAGTCTTTCAGCATTAGAAAAAGCAAGCACTTGGCACACCATCACGGGTAGTTTTAAGTTGAAAAGGTCAGGCAGTATTTCACTAAAGGCACTAAGGCGGAGACTGCTCCCCCAAGACTCACACCCACCTAAGGGCCTTCAGGCAATGCCTCCAGAGCTAACACAGATGTCAGCTGACACGAAGACAGACACTGCTGCTGCTGCCGCTGGTGCTGCTGACAGATGGTGCTTCACAGCTGGGTTTCTGAGCAGAGTAATGAGAGGATCAGACCACGGACAGGCTAAAGGGTATGTGCATCGGCACAAGAATTTCAGTCGTACTATAAGTCATTCAGAAGACAGTTTTATGCTAATAACAACACTACAGTTTGCATCAAAGTTCTGAAGAGCTGCTGTGCCCCAAAGATCATGTGAAGACCGTGCGTGGCTAAACCATACGGGCAGGGAAAGACAAGGGTTCTTTTTGAAGTTCAAGGCTATTTCAGCAGGATCTGAGGGAAATTTCAAAGCCACATGCTCATTTCCTGACATCAAGAGTCTCAGTGAGAATAAAGTCATAAGTACCTCTTCTGATTCACCCACTCATTCATTCAGTGTCCCATGTGCCAGGCACCACGTTTGACTTAATTCCATGATCAAGCCGTCTTGGCGACAGAGGTTACTTTCCCGCAGGATCTTGAGGACAGGGAAGAATGGAGAAAATGCAAACTGTACCTTTCAATAGCAATATTTTGTGGTTGCTCAAACCCAGTTCACTCTGACAATTACAGACCTTTGTACCCTGTGGCCACTCATTGACTTCAGGGATTTTATACAAAGCATGCTTATACGTGTTTATCTTAAATATCAATGATGATCTATATAAATTAGTGAAAATTCTGAATTGTGGCAGAGATGGTAAAGAATCTGCCTGCAATGCAGAAGACCTGAGTTCGATCCCTGGGTTGGGAAGATCCTTGGTGGAGGGAATGGCTACCTACTCCAGTATTCTGGCCTGGAGAATTCCAAGGACAGAGGAGCCTGGCAGGCTATGGTCCATGGACTTGCAAAGAGTCAGACATTACTGAGTGACTAACACTGAATAATAAATTCTTAAAAGGCATTTCACTATCCTCCTTTCACACATAAGCAGTAAGCCTACCAACAGTGAATGGGGGAGGGGAAGGGCTATGCATTTTAAATCTTAATCTTATTCAACACAAGACAATCTAGGATTTTACTATGTTTCACATCTGACATGTCCAATTATTAGGAACTCATGGGCAGAAGTTAGAGAAATATACAAATATATATGTACACACAACATATTTATGCCACCAAATATGTCACCAAAATTCTGTCAAGGGAACTGAAATAGATTCAGACTGCCCTGCCTGGCAAAGAAGATTACAACAAGCAAGCTTTCCTACCACCAAGAAAATGCAGACACTAAAGATTAAGAAAGCACTTAAGTGAAGAAATCAGAACTCATATCTCAGATGCTCAGATAAGTCAGATGCTCAGATAAGCTCAGATGAGTCCTTGACTAGTTAGGTAGCCCTGAGGAAGCTACTCGAGACTTGTCAGCAACAAAGAGTATATCACCTGGAACCAGGAAGAGAGACATTGGAAAAGGTCATCTTCAAGACCCCTTTCCACTCCCACATTCTCTATTCCTCCTTGACTCAAAAAGAGATCAACCCTCTTGCAAAGCTACAAACCACTTTACAACCACAAACCAAGATTCTGCAAGTTAACAGACAAGTGGGAGAGATGGATTTCTTAACCAACTTCTTCCTTCTTCTGCTGAATAGAAATTATACATAAATAAATATATATATGGGAATTCCTTGGTGCTCCAGTGGCTAAGACTCTGAGCTCCCAATGCAGGGGGCCTGGGTTCAATCCCTAGTCAGGGAACTAGATCCCACATGTCGCAACTAAGAGTTCACATGCAACATCGAAAGATCCTGCACCCAGGAATGAAGATCGAAGATCACTCTTGTCACAGCTAAGGACATGCACAGCCAAATAAATAAAGATAAAATTTAAAAATTATATATGTATATATTATTATATAATGTTATATACATGTATATGTGTGTGTGTGTATATTTATATATATATATGGTTTCCCTGATGACTCAGATGATAAAGAATCTGTGTCCAGTATAAGAGACCTGGACTTGATTCCTATATTGCAAAGATACCCTGGAGAAGAAAATGGCAACCCACTCCAGTATTCTTGCCCAGGAAAGTCCATGGACAGAGGAGCCTGGCAAGCTACAGTCCATGGGGCTGCAGAAAGTCAGATACAACTTTAGTAACTAACACACATACAGACACATACACACACACATGCATGCGTGCACACACACACACACACACACTCCAATACATAAAAATTCTCTAGCATTAGGGAAATATACAAATGTATTTGTACACACACATATTTATGTCACCAAATCACAGCTGCTTTATGTCACCGCTGTGTCTAGCCTTTGAGCATGTGACTTTGGACTTGGCCTGCCCAGTGTGATCTTCTTAGTCCCCAGATGAAAGATCCCATTCTATTACCTTCCACACGCTCCCTAAGAGTATCATTATTCTCTTCCTCCATCTCTTCCACTTTCCCTGGGGTAATAGAAGCTTTCCTAGGAACCACAGTGGGAAGCCACAGTTCTCTTCTACTTCATAGGAGGAGAAGCAACCATTCGTGACACAATGAGTCTCTGGACACAAAGCAAACGAGAAAATGTGAATGGCAGCAGTGCAGTACTTCACAGAGAGCAGAACCCTTCTCCATCAGAACTGGAAGGAAGGAGAGGCCAAAGAAGCACATTCAGGGCAGTAACTGCCCCCACTCTGAACCCATCCCACCCCTCTGGCTTTGGGCAGCTCCGTCGTGATTGGGTGACAGTGAATTCAACTCTGGCTCCAGCAGGAAGCTCCGCCTGTCCTAAGCCAATCAACATGAGTCCATCCTCACTGCCCAGTGACTGACCAGGCAGATACAGAGGGGCAGGTAAGTGGCCAAAGTTGTCAGTTGTAAGGGGAAAGGTATTCTCCCTATCTCTCTGGAATACAACTCTAGGGTTTGTTAGCTACCAAACTGTATCAAAAAAGGAACATCCATCTTACCATTAAGATAAACACAGCAAAGCAGAAAGACAGAAAGAAGTCAGGTAAGAACGTGGTAAATGCCTGCTCAGTCATGCCTGACTCTTGGCAACCCCATGGACTGTAGCTCACCAGGCTCCTCTGTCCATGGGGTTCTCCAGGCAAGAACACTGGAGTGGGATGCCATGCTCTCCTCCAGGGGATCTTCCCAACTCAGGGATTGAACCCACGTCTCCTGTTTCTCCTACACTGGCAGGCAGATTCCTTACCACTGAGCCACCCAGGAAGACATAAACCAGTTCAACATAAACCACCAAGACATAAACCAGTTCAAACTGGTCCTGATGCTGACCATGCAACTGGGTTTCTATTATGTGAACCAACAAGGGACAAAGAGTTCCTGTCTGCTGCTCCTGATGATCAGTGTTAGAACTGCAGAAATGCACGCTTAACAAAGATAAATGTAGCATTCAAGAAAAAAAAAATTCGGAATTCCTTGGTGGTCCAGTGGTTAGGACTCCACGCTCTCACTGTTGAGCGCCTGGGTTTGCTCTCTGGTCAGGGAACTAGGATCCCCCAAGCCACATGGAGCAGTCAAAAAAAGAAAAAAAAAAAAATCATCCTAAAAGTATTTTTTTCTGTGTGAAAGCTACAATTTCTTCCTGTAGAGACTGACTCTGAAAGGTGGAATAAGTACAAGGAAATCATTTTAACAGTGATGAATTGTAACATTTGTAAAAAGCACCACCAAGTAAAAGTAAGAAGTTGTATATATAGCCACATGATAAATCTGATAAGGCTTCCAGACCCTGGAAAACAGTTTAATTTGCTCTGGGCAATGAACAGATGACTGGGTAGGTCTTTCTTCTTTTAAAAAAACCTTAATTTAGCTTCCATCTATAATCTACATTGTATTTTTCAAAGCTTTATGCATTTTAAAAAATCACTCTCCCTAAATTTTGCATTTACAGTCCTTTTATCATATAAATTGCGGTCATAACCTAACTTAAGGTTTGCAGGAGCCAGTGAAGGGAAAGGTCTGGCTTGTATAAAATGAGATACACTAAGCAAAATAAATCCTGCCTGGAACTGGAACAGTTCTTGAATACGGCAACTTAGGAGCTGATCTCTCCTCGCTTTTGAAAATATAATAGCTTCGCCTTTTAGACAAAACAGATCAAATATTTCACCAATAGCTGTTGTTCCCTCCCTCATTCTCTTTCTTGATGTACAGATCCTCAGTTCGTAATTATAAAATTCTCTAGACTGCTCCTGAACTCTGGTAGTACAAAGATATCACTTCACCCATAACGG
>SJYC01123107.1:0-18231 GCA_006408675.1 Madoqua kirkii
AAAAAAAAAATCATCCTAAAAGTATTTTTTTCTGTGTGAAAGCTACAATTTCTTCCTGTAGAGACTGACTCTGAAAGGTGGAATAAGTACAAGGAAATCATTTTAACAGTGATGAATTGTAACATTTGTAAAAAGCACCACCAAGTAAAAGTAAGAAGTTGTATATATAGCCACATGATAAATCTGATAAGGCTTCCAGACCCTGGAAAACAGTTTAATTTGCTCTGGGCAATGAACAGATGACTGGGTAGGTCTTTCTTCTTTTAAAAAAACCTTAATTTAGCTTCCATCTATAATCTACATTGTATTTTTCAAAGCTTTATGCATTTTAAAAAATCACTCTCCCTAAATTTTGCATTTACAGTCCTTTTATCATATAAATTGCGGTCATAACCTAACTTAAGGTTTGCAGGAGCCAGTGAAGGGAAAGGTCTGGCTTGTATAAAATGAGATACACTAAGCAAAATAAATCCTGCCTGGAACTGGAACAGTTCTTGAATACGGCAACTTAGGAGCTGATCTCTCCTCGCTTTTGAAAATATAATAGCTTCGCCTTTTAGACAAAACAGATCAAATATTTCACCAATAGCTGTTGTTCCCTCCCTCATTCTCTTTCTTGATGTACAGATCCTCAGTTCGTAATTATAAAATTCTCTAGACTGCTCCTGAACTCTGGTAGTACAAAGATATCACTTCACCCATAACGGTGACAGGGACATTCTATCACATTTTCTTTTCTGAAGGAAAAACGGGTCACAGGGACCTGACCTTTCAAGCTGTGCATCAATTCACTCCAGGCCTTTCTTCATTTACCTTCTCACAAAGTTATTATACTCACCCTAAAAGTCAAATGCCTTTTGTGGAATCCAGACGGAAGCTCCAGGATGTGCTTCATAAAGACCTTGCTGGCATGCAATTGTCAGGACCTTCACTTATTTAAATAAAAAGTAAACCTTTCAGACATATGTGATAAACTTTTTTTCAATGCAAAGATATCTAAGGAAATGTTTTCAGACGTATGGTATGAGACTAGCAGAGTAATCCTGCCTGCCTCCAGACTTCTATCTTTTACAATAAAGAGACAGAATGATTATTTTGCCCTGTCTTCCCCTACTCCTGGTGAGATGTCACAGATACTGATATTCACACGACCAGATCACACCAGCCCAGTTTAAAATCCCTTAACAGTTTCCTATTGGGTTTGGATTTAAGCCCCAAATCCCTACTATGGTTCATGAGACAGTGTGTGACAGTAGCCACTGCTCTCCCCAGAGGGTCCCCAGAGAAGGACTCTGTCAAGATCACTGCTACTCACAGTGCCGGCTGCTTGCTGACACTCAATAAAGACTTGTTGAAGGAACCAGGCAATAGCTATCAGGTAAACACAGAATTTGCCTTTTAAGTTTATCCAAACTATAAAACTAGCAAGTTTTTAAAATACAAAGAATCTCCAAATACAGAAAAATAAACAACATAAATCAATACAGCTTCCCAGGTAGCTCAGTGGTAAAGAACCACCTGCCAAGCAGGAGATGTGGGTTCGATCCCTGGGTTGAGAAGATCCCTGGAGAAGGAAATGGCAACCGACTCCAGTATTCTTGCCTGGGAAATCCCATGGACAGAGAAGCCTGGTGGGCTATCAACCATGGGGTCCCAACTAAACAATGACAAGATCAAGATGAGACAATGACTCAGTAAAGGTTCTGAATGTTGAACACTTAAAACAAATGCCGTGTGTATGCTTTAAATCCACAGGAAAACTACTTAAGTAGTTTACAGGCAAGTAGAAACCTGACAGTCATTAAGAGAAAGGCAGATACATGAGAAAAGAACAGAAAAGAAAATTAGCTGGAGGCAGGGGAAGGGGATGCTTTTCTTTCTTCTTTTTGAAAAATCCTCGTTTCATTCTTACTTTTAAAGGTTGGCAAGAGTCTGAAGACCACAGCACTGAATCTGAATTCATTAGTCTGTGCTTTGATTTACCACAGTATTCACCATCAAAAGAAGGTTTCATTTACTTCCAATATTGAACAGAAAAGAAACAACACTGAATTTTTTAAATGTCACTATGTATATTGCAATATTTTTGAGGGCAAGTTTATTAAGCTTTTGGAGAGAGTGAAATAGCCAATCATATCCATAAATGGCATAATCATTAAATGTGTACAAAACTCACAAGAAGATTGAAATGGATCAGTTCTACACCATTTATGGCATATAAGGTACATCAGTTAAGTCAGAAATACCAGTGGACCGCAATGAAGTGCCCACAGATAAATTCATATGTAAATAGTGAAGACAAAACAGAAACCTGAAAACCAGCGATGAAGAAAGAATTAGTAACTGGTATTAGAAAAACTAGGCCTCTACTTTTTTAAAAAATCATACCCTTATCTACTCAAAAAACAAAAATATAAAACTCAAAAGATATAAATTCAAAAGCAAATAAAACTAAGTATCAAATTTCTAGAAGGCAGAGGTCTATTAACCTAAAACAGAAAAAAAAGTGCAAAGAAAATTTCAAGAGATTCAACCATATACAAAAATTTAAGCTTCTATATAAGGAAAACAAATAAAAAGGAACAAATATAATTGAAACCAAACAAGCTTCTGGGGGGCAAGGGGAGGAATCACAAGGGCAAATGTCTTTATTGTCCAAAGAACTCATAGTAATCACTTGAAAGACTCTTAAGAGGAACACAGGTCAGGAAAAGATGACAATAAGCTCTTCACCAAAGAAGAAACACAAATGGTATAAAAGAACTTGAAACAGACTAACTCACAAAGAGACACAACAAGAAGCTGCCACTTAGAGTCCATGCATTTGCAAAATGCTTTGTCTGAGTGAGAATATCCATTGCACTGGCTGCAAGAATAAACAGATACAAGTGCTTTAAAGTGTCTGAAAACACGTACATCAAAAGCCTTGATATGATTTAAACCCTTTTATCCCAGCAAGGCCACATCTCCTTAAATTAACATAAGCAGTCTGCTCTTTTCTTACCTAATGTAGCTTTGAGCTTGTCTTTGAAAGTAAATACACTCGAGTCAAGGAGCAGACCATGATGTTAAGAGGGCAGGATTGGCTGGCTACAGAATCTGTGGGCCCCAGAGCAAAATGAAAGTGTGGGGCCCTTATTAAGAAATGATTAAACTCTCAAGAGGGTACCAGCAGAGCATCCAACCACCATGCATGGGGCCCTGTTAGGGGGAATTCTGTACCCAGACTGCTGGGGTGAGGGTGAGGAAAGAGAGGAAAGCCATTCTCTTAGCCTGGTCCACACAACACTGATTTTCTGATACTGCTTAGTGGAGGAGAGCCTTGGGATGGAGTAGGGAGACAGATCAGTTCAGTTCCGTTGAGTCCAACTCTTTGCGACCCCATGAACTGCAGTACGTCAGGCCTCTCTGTCCATCACCAACTCCCAGAGTTTACTCAAACTCATGTCCATTGAGTTGGTGATGCCATCCAACCATCTCATCCTCTGCCGTCCCTTTCTCCTCTTGCCTTCAATCTTTCCCAGTATCAAGGTCTTTTCCAGTGAGTCGGCTCTTCTCATCAGGTGGCCAAAGTATTGGAGTTTCAGCTTCAACATTAGTCCTTCCAATGAACAGTCAGGACTGATTTCCTTTAGGATGGACTGAGAAGGGAATGGCAAACCACTTCAGTATTCCTGCCTTGAGAATGCCATGAACAGTATGAAAAGGGAGATGGGGTGGGTGCTAGAGGAAGTGACCCTCTTCTCCCAGAGGAGACAGGCAGAGTAAGACTGTAGAGGTATGCGCCTGAGTAGACACTGGTACCAAAGCCTAGGCACTGGCTTGGACAGCCTGGGACGTTTTCATACCTACATGGAGCCCAGCTTCTCGCCTGGGAGCATGGCCACTCTTCCATTCCCCTGTGCTACAAGGGAAGTCAGATATTTAGCCTCACCAGCTTTGCCCACATCCAACCCAGCCCTCTCCTGCCACTGGACAGGCAGGGCCACCAGCGCAGCAGAGGGGGGCTGGCCCTGCTCCTGTGTTAGGGAACCGCAGCCTGAAGCTGTCCGCCCTGACCAGGCACCATAGTAACCACTTGCATAAGTGACTCATGACAGGAAGTACTAGTAAGGAACATGGAACAAACAAAGCTACCACCAACGGGAAGAATTCATGAAAAGTCAAAAGGAGAGAGGAGACTCCGGTCCACATGCCCTACCAACCTCCCAGAATCCTTCGCCCTGGAATCCATCTCAGCTGAGTGATGGATTCACCACCAGCCAGGACCCCGAGTCACAGTGATTGGCCGAAGACCACCCGGAAATTAACCCAGAGACTGAAAAACCACATGGCAGAAAAGTTCTCCTGGGTCCCCTTACCCTGCTGCTCTCTGTCCAGGCATCCTTTCCCAATAAAGTCTCTTGCTTTGTCAACACATGTGTCTCCTTGGACAGTTTATTTCCAAGGCTTAGACAGAGCCCACTTTCAGGCCCTGCAAGGGGTCCCCCTTTCTGCAACACCTGGAGCCTGCTTTTCTGAGTCTCTGAAATCAGAGAGCCATCACAAAGGGATTACGAAATAATGAATAAATAATCATCAAGACTGCTTGTATGGTTGCTGAATAAATTCAGCACATGAATGATAGTTCAGGACTAACAATATATAGTCTACACAGCACTGCATTTGAAAGCTGATATCCATCTTTATTTTAACGTAGGGAAAACATTTAAAAATACAGAAGTGAAGAATTTGTAACTATTTCTGAATAATTACTTGTCTCTTTAAACATAAAACAAGCACTCTCTATGTGCACACACATTATCTTCATATTACACAAAATTAAATAATTTCTTCATCCACAAACACCAGAATTTATTTTTAAAATGCTGTTTTCTTATTTCAAAAGCAAACCTCAGCCTATTCTAGCATGACCACACAAACTGATTGGCAGATGTGGAGACAAGAGCCCTTGTTTGTAAGACAAGAGGGCTTCATATGAATCCCAACTTTGCACTTGAACAAGCCACTTCATATCTGTGAGCCTCCACTGCTTCTTCTGCCCTGCAAGTATATTAGGGCTGAAATGCCGCCCAGGCTCTCACAGCAGCCAAACCTCACCAGCTATATCCTGACATCCTGTTGCTCCACTGAATCCTCAGGGCCACTCCCATGAGACAGGACCTGTGTTACTATCCTATGGTTCACATAAGAAAATGAAGACATGGATTGTGGAATCTTCCCAAAGCTTGTAAATGAAAGCATTATTGACCCCAGTCACCAGGCTAACTTGTCTTAGCTTTTCACTATAGGCTCTTGGGGAAAAGCCCAAGTGCAGGAAATGGTGCACTTGAATTTGAATCTCTTGTCACTTATCACCTCCTTGACTTTGAAAATACACTGAACTCTGTTTCAGAGTCTTTACTTATTAATGGGGTCCCAGGGTGGTGAATTTTCTGTGAACTAATGCATATAAAGCACCTAGTTCTAGGTTTGATCCATAGAAAACACACGGTAAATGTTATCCATTGATACTGTTCTGAGTGTAAATTCACACAATTTTATTACACTTCAAAATTAAGGTCCTAGATCAGCATTTTGAACAATTTATTTTGTATAAATAAAATAATCAGTATAAATAACTTGATATTAAGTGATTCTTTTGTCCCTGTGTTGGCCAATTTGATCTACCTAGAATAGCATCTCTTCTCCTCCTAAATGTGACTCTAATCTACTAACAACTCTTCCATAACAGCCTTTCCCGGGTCTCAGGGACCCCTTCCCACTTGGAATGTTGGTCCATTTACAGTCACTTGGCACTCAGAATGTAATCATCACAAGTGACATTTGCAGCCATTATGGGACCATACCCGTTTGTTTTTATGTAGACTGTCTCCCTGCACTGGCATTCCTATCTTCTTACACGCCTTGGAATCACAGCCTCTCCCTCCACTGCAGCCGGTAAAAAGACACACCCTCAGGAAACGTTTGCTGCTTTAGTCTAGTTTCTAGACAATGCTCTAGAAAATGGGAAATGAAAACAAGGAGTCACCGTGGACTCTTTTTCACATGCAGTTACATTTTTCAAAGGTAAAGGCTGACCAAGATTCTACATTGGGATGTGCAGATCCATGCAGGAGCATAACCAAGTAACTGAAGTTTGTGATTCACTGAATCCTCAGGGCCACTCCCATGAGACAGGACCTGTGTTACTATCCTATGGTTCACATAAGAAAATGAAGACATGGAGTGTGGAATCTTCCCAAAGCTTGTAAATGAAAGCATTATTGACCCCAGTCACCAGGCTAACTTGTCTTAGCTTTTCACTATAGGCTCTTGGGGAAAAGCCCAAGTGCAGGAAATGGTGCACTTGAATTTGAATCTCTTGTCACTTATCACCTCCTTGACTTTGAAAATACACTGAACTCTGTTTCAGAGTCTTTACTTATTAATGGGGTCCCAGGGTGGTGAATTTTCTGTGAACTAATGCATATAAAGCACCTAGTTCTAGGTTTGACCCATAGAAAACACACGGTAAATGTTATCCATTGATACTGTTCTGAGTGTAAATTCACACAATTTTATTACACTTCAAAATTAAGGTCCTAGATCAGCATTTTGAACAATTTATTTTGTATAAATAAAATAATCAGTATAAATAACTTGATATTAAGTGATTCTTTTGTCCCTGTGTTGGCCAATTTGATCTACCTAGAATAGCATCTCTTCTCCTCCTAAATGTGACTCTAATCTACTAACAACTCTTCCATAACAGCCTTTCCCGGGTCTCAGGGACCCCTTCCCACTTGGAATGTTGGTCCATTTACAGTCACTTGGCACTCAGAATGTAATCATCACAAGTGACATTTGCAGCCATTATGGGACCATACCCATTTGTTTTTATGTAGACTGTCTCCCTGCACTGGCATTCCTATCTTCTTACACGCCTTGGAATCACAGCCTCTCCCTCCACTGCAGCCGGTAAAAAGACTACACCCTCAGGAAACGTTTGCTGCTTTAGTCTAGTTTCTAGACAATGCTCTAGAAAATGGGAAATGAAAACAAGGAGTCACCGTGGACTCTTTTTCACATGCAGTTACATTTTTCAAAGGTAAAGGCTGACCAAGATTCTACATTGGGATGTGCAGATCCATGCAGGAGCATAACCAAGTAACTGAAGTTTGTGATGGGAACTTAGAATTAGGGGAAAGACACTGCATTTCTATTGCAACTGAGGCTTCCCTGATAGCTCAGTTGGTAAAGAATCCACCTGCAATGCAGGAGACTATGGTTCAACTCCTGGGTCAGGAAGATCCCCTGGAGAAGGGATAGGCTACCCACTCCAGTATTCTTGAACTTCCTCGGTGGCTCAGCTGGCAAAGAATCTACCTGTAATGAGAGAGACCTGGGTTCGACCCCTGGGTTGGGAAGACCAGCTGAAGGGAAAGGCTACCCACTCCAGCATTCTGACCTGGAGAATTCCATGGACTATACAATTCATCAGGTTGCAAAAAGTTGGACACGTCTGAACGACTTTCACTTTTGAGGAACTTCATAATATGCAAAGAAGAGAGTCTGGCACTTTAGTCAGCAGCAGCTGGAATATAGTGTGCCACAGTCCGGATTATTATGTAAAAGGCCGGTCTAAACTTCTGAAAACCGGAATTCTGAAACATACACACACAAGGCTAAGCTGTAAGTCTATGTGGGCCTGCCTTTCTCTAGCATCAGTCTCTTTGAGTCCCTTAAGGCCATGCTCACCATCTACTCAAGGCAGAGACCACAGGCGCACCCCACCATTCCTCTTTACACCCATTCTGAGCCTTAGATGGCCATCCATGTTCCTGTTCCTGTCTCTGAATTACATGCACCAGGAACCTAGACTTTCTGGTGGTGCCTAATGAGCAGTCTTGTCCTTCGTGTAAAATCCGCCTCCCTCGACATCAAGTAAGGACTAGAAACACCATTTCAAAGAGTGGTTGTTAACTTTACTGGCTTGACCGCTCAAGACCAGGATGGATACACTTTTAACCTCTTAAACTATTTACTTTTCAAATGCCTTATGGGATTCTTGACCTCTTTGACCCACCATATATCTTCCCAACATACACAACCTAGACATTAAACCCTCCATTCAGCCATCACAGCCTCTTATATTTTACATTCATTGCATGGCATAGAGGTGGATGCAAAAGCCTTACAACCTATCTAATGAATCTCACTAAATCAACTCCAGGTACTTTATGCCATCAATAACTATATTAAGTGAGTCATCTATATACAACGTATATTATGGGCACCGGGCAATATAATTTAAAGAAAGAAATGAATGGACTAGATCTTTAATACTGCGTAAGTTATATAAAAAAAAACAACTACCATTTTTGTAGGTAAAGAAGCATCAAAATCAACCATTTCACCTGGATTGACCTAACTGTAAACATTTCTTAATTACACTAAAAGGCTGGTGATCAGCATGAAGTTTAAATTTCATCAGCATAAATTTTATCAGATGGTGCCCAAGAGATAGTCACTTATCCTGAATTCTTCTCTACAGTATACAGTGTCACACTGAGCTATCAACAAACATATTTAGAGAAATAACATATATTTATCATAAAGAGAGAAAATTCACAAACCTCCAACAAGAAGCATCAAAATATTTGTTATATTAATTAAATAATACAAAAACAAATGCAATACCTCTTTCTGTCCCTCTCCTAAGCTATTTAACTTCTGACAAAACTCTTCAGAAAATCGGCTTACTGATTTCTAATCTAAATTTGTGCCAGAAAATTTAATGAGCATTCCACACTGAGCACAGACAGAGTAAGATTTGCTTATTTCCAAAGAAGAGAAGTATTTGGAAGAAGTGGTAAAGAGGAAGGGCCTCAGAAGGACACACAATGGTAAGCAAATGTTCACCAGCTGCATTGCAGCCCAGCTAACTAGCCTTCAGCCAGGCATTCTTCATTGGAAAGTCTCTACAATTTCAAGTTTGCCTGTATTGCCATTGTATAAGGAGAACGCTTTTACTGCTTATCCTTAAATAGTTGCCAGCATTCTACCAAATTATAACTGTACAGCAGCATGGTGCAAAGATACTTCTTTGGGGTCTGAGTACGCCTATTTTATCTTGGACTCTTCTGCTCATCGGCACATTTTTTCTTTTTGAAGAACAAGTAAAATTTTAACTCTAGGCTCAAAAGTGAAGTCATTATCATGTTAGTTATAAATTTCTACAAATAATAAAATAATCACTAACTAATAAATCTTTTCCTTCTATGTGGTTAAGCTGAGCTAAATGTTAGAAATAGAATTTCAGTGTTTTTCTTTTTTTTTTTAATTAAAGTATAGTTAATCTGGGAGGCTTCCCAGATGGCTTGGTGGTAAAGAATCTGGCGTGCAATGCAGGAGACACAGGAGATGCAGGTTTGATCCCTGGGTTGTGAAGATTCCCTGGAGGAGGAAATGACAACCCACTCCAGGATTCTTGTCTGGAGAATTACAAGGAGAGAAGAGCTTGGAGGGCTACAGTCACAAAGAGTCAGACATGATTAAGCACACATGCATGATTATGATCATACGTAGTTAACTCACAAAGTGTACAGCAAAGTGATTCAGTTACACATATGCATACATATATAACCCATATCAAGCTGTTTTTAGATGGCCAAGTTGGCTTTAGAAAAGGCAGAGGAACCAGAGATCAAATTGCCAACATCCGCTGGATCATGGAAAAAGCAAGAGAGTTCCAGAAAAAGATCTACTTCTGCTTTCTTGACATACCAAAGCCTTTGACTGTGTGGATCACAATCAACTGTGGAAAATTCTGAAAGAGATGGGAATACCAGACCACCTGACCTGCCTCTTGAGAAACCTGTATGCAGGTCAGGAAGCTTAGAACTGGACACAGAAAAACAGACTGGTTCCAAATAGGAAAAGGAGTACATCAAAGCTGTATATTGTCACCCTGCTTATTTAACTTCTATGCAGAGTACATCATGAGAAATGATGGGCTGGAAGAAGCACATGTTGGAATCAAGATTGCTGGGAGAAATATCAATAACCTCAGATATGCAGATGACACCACTCTTATGGCAGAAAGTGAAGAGGAACTAAAAAGCCTCTTGATGAAAGTGAAAGAAGATAGCAAAAAAGTTGGCTTAAAGCTCAACATCCAGAAAACCAAGATCATGGCATCTGGTCCCATCACTTCATGGGAAATAGATGGGGAAACAGTGCAAACAGTGTCAGACTTTATTTTGGGGGGCTCCAAAATCACTGTAGATGGTGACTACAGCCATGAAATTAAAAGACACTTACTCCTTGGAAGAAAAGTTATGACCAACTTAGATAGCATATTCAAAAGCAGAGACATTACTTTGCTAACAAAGGTCTGTCTAGTTAAGGCTATGGTTTTTCCTGTGGTCATGTATGGATGTGAGAGTTGGACTGTGAAGAAAGCTGAGCACTGAAGAATTGATGCATTTGAACTGTGGTGTTGGAGAAGACTTTTGAGAGTACCTTGCACTGCAAGGAGATCCAACCAATCCATTCTAAAGGAGATCAGTGGTGGGTGTTCATTGGAAGGACTGATGCTGAAGCTCAAACTCCAATACTTTGGCCACCTCATGTGAACAGCTGACTCATTGGAAAAAACCCTGAGGCTGGGAGGGATTGGGGACAGGAGGAGAAAGAAACGACAGAGGATGAGATGGCTGGAAGGCATCACTGACTCAATGGACATGAGTTTGAGTGAATTCCAGGAGTTGGTGATGGACAGGGAGGCCTGGCGTGCTGCGATTCATGGGGGTCTCAAAGAGTTGGACATGACTGAGCAACTAAACTGAATTGAACTGATACATAAATACCCATATTCTTTTTCAGATTCTTTTCCATTATACTTTACTAAAGCTATTGAAAATAATTCCCTGGGCTATACAGTAGGTTCTTGTTATCTATTTTATATACAGTAGTGTGTATATTTTAATGCCAAACTCCTAATTTGTCCCTTCTCCCCCTTCCCCTTTGGTAATGATAATTTGTTTTCTATGTCTGTGAGTCTACTTATGCTTTGTAATTAAGTTCATGGGTATCAGTTTTTAGATTCCACATATAAGGGATACCATACAGTATTTGTCTTTCTCTGTCTGAGTTACTTCATTTTAGAGAATTTCATTTTTTTAATCAATGGAGTAAACAAAAATACAAGGACTAAGGTCTAGGACGACGTGGTAGACAGATGTTCCCTTCTTTCTAAAGACTGAGGTTTCCAAATCAGTTACTCTAAAACATATGCAGGGGCAAATGTTAACACAAAGCTTTCAGGGGGACCCACGTTTTAAATGAGGAGCCTGAATTTAAATGGCTAAACAGTGTGGATTTTAGGCATTCTAAACATAGGAGGAAAGACTATGATGTTGTCAGACAACATAGATAGGGATTTTATAACACAAAATCTAATGCAATCTTCTCAACAGTATTATGAACCAAGCCTTATTATCTTCATTCCCAAGGTAACAGAATTGGAGCAGAAAAGTTTAACTCTCCTGTAGTCATAGTGCAATTTCATCCCAGAGGAGAACTAGGTCCATAGGATTTCAAACCTCTTCTCTGTGACTCCATGCCACCATAAATTAAAAGGATAACTATGGAGTTCGGAGGTGGACGACATAAAACCAGAGCAGAGAATGAACAGAAAGAAGACTTAGAGTCTAGTCTGAGTTCCAGAATTTTCTAGTTAAATGATGTTCTCTGAACCTCAATTTCCTCAGAGCACAGGAATCTCAAAGCATAGACATAGTGGGTGTTCAATGAGTACTTGTTGAGCCCAAATATTTCTATGAGTCTCTGAGATGCTTTCAATGCAGTGGGCTTCAGAAGACCCTCCTTCCACAGTAGGCTGATGGCTAACGATCGGGGCAATCTCATTCCTCACAAATTTCAAGACTCATATTACAATGTCTGGGGCAAAGGAGACTGATGTCATTGAGTTCCTGGCCCTGCCAAGTGGAGACAGAGATGGAAGCTGAAACATACAGAGTCAACTTTGGTCCATTCCTAAGCTTTCTGCTACTCTGAGCTTCCCTCTTTGTCTGAGCCCTAAACAAGAAAATATTTCCATCTTATAAGCTGAAATTGGCATCCTAATGCCTTCCCCCATGACCTGTAAAATTCCAGTCTTAGTCTTAAACTATTTCAACCTGCTACCACTTACAGAAAAAATAGGTCTCATTTATTCAGGTCTGGGGAGATGCTGAGACCCAAGAAAATCAGATTTGAATCTTTGACACATTAAGGGAATAAAAAGGATAAGCTGTGGTCAGTGTGGTCCAAGACTCACACAATTAAATATCCACCTTCTTTACAGAATTCTTCATGCTGTAAAGACAGACAGGAAAACAGTCAGGACGTAAAACAATAATGCAACTGTTAACTGAATAGAAACACTTTCCCAGACAAAGCTATCTGACTCATTACTTTATACAACAGATACCGACTTGGTCCCTACTTTAATGATCAGACATTAGAAGCCGGGAAACTAAGAGCAACAGCATCTCTGCTCTCAAGACATTTACAGTCCATGGAGGACTAACCCAATAAACATAATCATCCCTGCAAGGGGCTCCAGGGTTCAGCACAGGCCCACCTAGCTCAGATCTGGCTGGGAGAATTGCCGATCTGGAAATGCAGACAATAGCGAGGGCTCATCCCAAGCAGAACAAAGGATGTAGACGCCAGAGAGAACACGGAGCACTCAGGAACCACAGCAAATCTAGTGGGGCTACAGAAGAGAAAGGGAGGGAAGGAGGTGAGAGATGGTCGGAATCTTGAAGTGTCACAGATCCTGGTGAGGAACTTGAACAATATCCAGAGAGCAGTGAGGCACTTTTGAAAAGTTTGAACAAGCAGAAAGGCATATCAGATGATTGAAAGTAGAATGAGCTGCTGTGTAGACAGTGGACCCAAGACTGTACAGCTGGAGGCAGTGAGACTGGTTGGAAAGATGTTACTGGAAGTAGCAGTGGCCGGTGCAGCGAGATGAAGGGGCTTGAGAGATTGAGTCCAGTAGAAACACAAGAAATCTGGGATTGGGCAGTTAGGGTGAGGCAGATGGCACCCAAATGATTTCTCAAATGTTCAGAAGGGTAAACACTGCCTAGCCTATGTATCTCAGCAGTTGAACCGTGACTGCACCCAGAAGCAACCAGAAAACAGATTCTAGTCCCTCTCATGCATGCCTTTCTCCCTCTTGGCATTCTCCCCATGCCTGTGTGATTGTCAAAACACTTTTTATTTTTCCTCTTCACCCTAGAGATCAGGTCCATCTGGGACTCACAGTCTTCCCTGCCGCCACTTGCCTTTTCCACATGTCTTTATACCACTGTTGTCCCTCAAGATCAAAGATGTCTTAAAAAATGTTGTAAAGAAAGATCAATCCTTTTAAAAAAAAAAAATGGCACAGACTCAGGATGTTGAATGAAGGACCAATCTGGGTTCCCATTTTAAACACAGAAGGTCAAGCTTTGGTCATGTCTTCACAATCTATTACTTAGCTGTAGGGCAGATGGAGAGCCACTTGACCACATGGCTGCCAGGTTCATAGCCCCTGTCTGAATCTCCTCTGCGCATCACCACCTCCAATGACAGCATTGAGGGTTCACTGACTAAGCCCGAGGCTGGCTTGGCAAACCCTACAGGGATGTTCAGAGAACGAAACCAGCTATCTGGGCCACGAGTTGGTTGGACTCCACTGCCACTAGAAGGCAACCTATTTTCCAAGCTTCTTTAAGGATAGCTTCCAAAGCCATTCCCTCTGGTTTAAAGCACTCATAGGGAAATACTGCAGCTCATCGAAGCTTTTTAAGCACAAATACGCAGCAATGTGGTCCACACACTGCAGGACCCAGGTCCACTCAGGCACACAGGGGCAAAGAAGCTGCTGACTGATCCCCAAGGCTGCTTACTGGGTGCTCAGGTCAAGAACATGGGGTTTCTTGCTATTCTTCTGCTTATATTTTCATCCTTCTTTCGCATGGAATATATTTTGTAAGTAATTCCATTAGTTACAACAAGAAATCTTTTGCAATTTCTGTTAGGAAAGGGGTTTTTGTGATCTGTACTAGTTCAATGATTTCCATATGAAGAGTAAAGAATCAACAGCTTAACAATACCAAAAGAAAGATGAAAAGGAAGCTAATTAAGTTTTTTAAAAGAAAAATGGAACTAAAATCTTCCAAGTTTAAACAAAGGGAGGTTCTGATGGCACTGGCCTTCAAAAACTCATATTAAAATAATTATTCCTTTGTTTGCATGGAAATGGAACATGGATAGAGGTCAGAGGGGCATTTATAACTGGGAGCAAAGTCGTGTATGTATGACTTTATACTAGATATATCCATCCTCGTCACACATAGACTATTATTCAGTTGAGATTATAGCATCACTTTTGTCTCAGTGTAGTAAAATGAAACTAAAATATTTTTTAAAGTGATAACTTATTTGGGGAATAACAGTGTTCACTTTGAACATTTGACCATTTAGTTCTGACAGTAAATAAATCACACAATGGTCTCCCCATAGCCTATCAACACTAAATAATAAATCTTTGAATTCAGCATTACATCAGACATAATGCTGTAAAGGAGAAGTCTAACTCAGCAGCCTCAGTTGTGCCTCAGCTGGACAGTAAATCTGATGCAAAATGAGCAAATATGGGTGGCTGAGTTGCAACCTGGCATAACAGTGAGGCTCTGAAAAGGATCCCAGAATTTAGAGAGTTTTTAGGAACAAAAAAAAAAAAGTTTGAAAAACAAAAACATGTGCTAAACATCTGGTGATGAGGGAATGAAAGAAGAGCTTTCACCTTAGCTAAGAAAACATTCTATTGGACGACTTTTTCTTTGAGCCGACCCATTCTCAGGTTTCCTTTTTTAAGCTCTAAAATCATTATCTCTAGAAGGCACACATGAGATTAATAAAGATGCATTCACTCTTTCATTCAAATCAATGCTCAACAAATAATGTTTTTATATCCTATGAGTTCTGAGACTTCAAAGAAATTATTTAACTTCACTGTACCTCAGTTTGAAGAAGGCAATGGCACCCCACTCCAGTACTCTTGCCTGGAAAAACCCATGGATGGAGGAGCCTCGTGGGCTACAGTCCATGGGGTCGCTAAGAGTCGGACACGACTGAGTGACTACTTTTCACTTTCATACACTGGAGAAGGAAATGGCAACCCACTCCAGTGTTCTTGCCTGGAGAATCCCAGGGACAGGGGAGCCTGGTGGGCTGCCCTCTATTGGGTCCCACAGAGTCGGACACGACTGAAGCGACTTAGCAGCAGCAGCAGCAGCACTACCTCAGTTTCTTCATCTGTAAAATGGGATGGCCATAAAAGTTGTACCTAACTTACTGGACACTTGAACTTGGCCATGCAACCTCAGTACCACATACCATCCCCAAGCTGAGATTTACAACAGTGAATAAAGCAAACCAGATCCCCACTTCCAGGGAAGCTGCAGTCCACCAGGTTCCCCTGTCCCTGGGATTCTCCAGGCAAAATACTGGAGTGGGATGCCATTTCCTTCTCCAATGCATGAAAGTGAAAAGTGAAAGGGAAGTCACTCAGTCGTGTCCGACCCTCAGCGACCCCATGGACTGCAGCCTTCCAGGCTCCTCCGTCCATGAGATTTTCCAGGCAAGAGTACTGGAGTGGGATGCCACTGCCTTCTCCTTCCAGGGAAGCAGAGGAAACCAAAATAATACACACAGAATTTCAAAAGTGAACAAGTACCTGGAGAAAGCACCATAGGATACTACTGAAAAAAAAAAAAAAATGGAGAGTTTATGCAATGGAAGGGGTCATGGATGGCTTTGCTGAATTGGGAATCTTTGAGCTGAAACCTAAAGGTCCCTGGAGTGGGTCATGCAAAGAGAAGAGACTAGTCCACTTCTGGTCAAGGATTTGGGATCTATAAAGTTCCTGACCTTGGAATTGGCCAGCTCTGTTCCAGAAACTGGGGAGATGTAGAGAACTGGGTCAAATTATTTGGCACCTAGAGGCCAAATAATAAAGAATTTAGCTCGATGAGTCCATGTATATGAATTAGGAAACCACTGGATGGTTTTCCAACGGGAAAATAGCAGATCTTTGTTCTGAAAGATGATTCTGGCGGCTGCATAGTGAATGAACTTGGGAGCTTCAGAGCGAGGGATGTAATACACACAGAATTTCAAAAGTGAACAAGTACCTGGAGAAAGCACCATAGGATACTACTGAAAAAAAAAAAAATGGAGAGTTTATGCAATGGAAGGGGTCATGGATGGCTTTGTTGAATTGGGAATCTTTGAGCTGAAACCTAAAGGTCCCTGGAGTGGGTCATGCAAAGAGAAGAGACTAGTCCACTTCTGGTCAAGGATTTGGGATCTATAAAGTTCCTGACCTTGGAATTGGCCAGCTCTGTTCCAGAAACTGGGGAGATGTAGAGAACTGGGTCAAATTATTTGGCACCTAGAGGCCAAATAATAAAGAATTTAGCTCGATGAGTCCATGTATATGAATTAGGAAACCACTGGATGGTTTTCCAACGGGAAAATAGCAGATCTTTGTTCTGAAAGATGATTCTGGCGGCTGCATAGTGAATGAACTTGGGAGCTTCAGAGCGAGGGATGGGGTGCTGAACTCATTCTAATGGGACGGGATTATCAAGATCACCCTGCACAGACAGCGACAGGGAAGACAGACAGAAACAGAACTAAAGGCACTCCCGAAATCTCACCAAGCATCTGCCCTGGCCTGCTCTTCTCCGGTATAAACTCACACAAGAGAAAGGGCTACAGCGAGGACTTAAATAGTCCCTATTTTACTGCACTTCTTCAGATGGCTCTCTTTATGAAAGCCAGTGGCCAGAGATGTTTGCCCTGTTTTTACCAAAACAGTTTTACAGCCCTAGACAGATTTGACAGTTCAGGCTGACTTCTTGGTGGTCTCACCAAGCATCTGCCCTGGCCTGCTCTTCTCCGGTATAAACTCACACAAGAGAAAGGGCTACAGCGAGGACTTAAATAGTCCCTATTTTACTGCACTTCTTCAGATGGCTCTCTTTATGAAAGCCAGTGGCCAGAGATGTTTGCCCTGTTTTTACCAAAACAGTTTTACAGCCCTAGACAGATTTGACAGTTCAGGCTGACTTCTTGGTGGGGTTTAGCTTGAGAGCTGTAAAATCCCACTACTGAGAAAGTAAAATCAAGATGTACGAGGATGCTAAATGTGGGCTGTGGACAATCCTTTATTGTTTCTGTTTTGGTCAGAATTGTAAAATGTCATTTGGAATATGAGCTAGAGGTTCGATGCCGACCAGGACCAGGAAGTAGAGGTTTCTCCACCGTAGCTTCCTCATAAAGGGTCCAAATGCAACAACCTTCTTTTCAGTTTGCCACCCAAAAGTTAATGCAGGGAATACTTTGAGCAAAGTATGTGCTTCCATTCCAACCTGTTACTTTGTGTTTTGGGAAAGAAAAGAGAGGACGCAAGAAGAGAGGTGGAGAATAAAGGAGGGCGGAAGGGAGAGGGAGAAAAAGAGAGAGAGAATAAATACAATAAAGCCAGAGAACTAAGGCATGATTTGTCATTACCCCAAAGTGCTACACTGGCTCCCAAACCTTAAGCTCTGATGCCTTCATCCATCTTAATACCCTCCCCATGCCCCCAGATTCTGTATAGAGCAAACACAGGGGCGAGGGGGAGAAACTTCTTAGCTAGATTCTAATATTAGCATCATCTAGCTTGGAAAAAACGAGCTTTGCAATGACAGCACATATTTTTAAGGGCTTATTGGGATCTAACTTAGGAGACTGGCTCCATGCCTTGTAGTTTCACATATTTTCTTGATTCCTAAGCTAATCATTTTTACATCATCTACTTTAAAATAAGCCAAAGGGAAGCTTCCTCCAGGAATAGCCATTCATTGGCATTCCACAATTAAAAACGAGATCACATTTGGGTGACTAGCCTTGAACAAGAACTGAACTTAGATTTAATAAGATGCAGGCTCATGTGTAATGCATACCAGTGAGTTTGACAAGAAATATTTAATATGATACAAGTCTTGCATAAAACTAAGTCAGTTTTAACAACTCATCAGGATTTATTAGGCATAGCTTAAACCACTTGATGGCATTACAGTGAATGGTCTCTGAGCCTTCAATGGAAGAAATTTCAAATCTCTTGAGTACAAATTTTCC
>SJYC01123108.1:0-62347 GCA_006408675.1 Madoqua kirkii
GCATAAAACTAAGTCAGTTTTAACAACTCATCAGGATTTATTAGGCATAGCTTAAACCACTTGATGGCATTACAGTGAAAGGTCTCTGAGCCTTCAATGGAAGAAATTTCAAATCTCTTGAGTACAAATTTTCCGCCTTCTTATCAGTGTATCTTAGACACACAATTCATGATCATCTCCATCAATAACACCCAAAGAAAAATGAGGTTAAAACTCTACCCCCCACAATTAGAGTATGGTAAATTTGTTAACAATGACAATGAACAGTTTTGAAATGTAATATTCAATTGTGAACACTTAGTCTCTTTGGACTGCAAGGAGATCAAACCAGTCAATCCTAATGGAAATTAGTCCTGAATATTCACTGGAAGGACTGATGCTGAAGCTGAAACTCCAGTACTTTGGCCATCTGACTGACTCAGGTGAAGAACTGACTCACTGGAAAAGACCCTGATGCTGGGAAAGATTGAAGACATGAGGAGAAGGGGATAACAGAGAGTGAGATGGTTAGATGGCATCACCGACTCAAGGAACATGAGTTTCAGCAAGGTCTGGGAGTTGGTGATAGACAGGGAAGCCTGGCGTGCTGCAGTCCATGGGGCTGCCAAGAGTTGTACACAACTGAGTGACTGAACTGAACTGAAGTCTCTTTACTCTGAAAAATACATAGGAAGGCATATTTTCCATGTAAACAGGTAGCTTCTATATCTCTGAAGAAATCACATGAAATAACAATAGGCCAAGAAGGCAATAGCACCCCACTCCAGTACTCTTGCCTGGAAAATCCCATGGAAGGAGGAGCCTGGTGGGCTGCAGTCCATGAGGTCGCTAAGAGTCAGACACGACTGAGCGACTTCCCTTTCACTTTTCACTTTCACGCATTGGAGAGGGAAATGGCAACCCACTCCAGTGTTCTTGCCTGGAGAATCCCAGGGACGGGGAGCCTGGTGGGCTGCCGTCTATGGGGTCGCACAGAGTCGGACACGACTGAAGCGACTTAGCAGCAGCAAGGTACTCTGACTTTTCATTATTTCTAAACTGCATCATTACTATGAGCCACCTGATGGTCTCATCTACCCTCTACAAGCAAAGATAGTGAGTTACCACATAGTACCAACAGGTTCATGGTTTGGCCTCATACTTTTCAGTGTTTTCTTTTACCTAATTAAAAAAAATTATAAACATGTTCCCTTCCTTTTGATATATGTTGGAAGTCATTAAATCTCACATTTGGTGACCCCCCCCCAACTCCTCAACCCCACTACTAAACACAGATACACATTTTAAATTAAGGGAGAGGTGGAATAAAATCTAATTAATCAGGTATATATCATAGAATCCTTTTTAGGAAATGCATCTGATTGTTTGGGTACCCTACAGTGGAGAGGCTGAAGGGGCTCCACCTGGAAGCTTCGCCACACCTGTGTGCATGACTTCACGGAGACAATTGATTTAACAGCATATTTTTTTGTTGTTGCTGTTAAGTCGCTAAGGCGTTTGCAACTCATAGCATATGGCTGCAGGCAAATTGTCTCTTCTTATAGAAGACATTTTTTTTTTCTCAAAGGTGCTAAACAAGCTCCCAAGAGTCTGCTTTGCACTGATTTTTCAAATGGTTTAAGTACACTGCAGTTCAATCTCAGAGTAAAGACAAAATTCTTTGATGATCATTCTTTCTTCCTCAACACCCAGGAAAACCAGGAGACCAGAAAGTTCACTACTTCGAGCTGAAGTCCAGCATCAGCAACTAGTATATCTACCATGGGATTCATCAACCTGGAAAGAGACCCTCAGGAACCAGGTGAGTATCAGACAAGAACATCAGCTCTGCTGATGCCCACATGCCACAACCAGGTGACCCGGGAGCATCCTGAACCTCAGGAACCCTTATGACCACACTCAGTTCACAAGGCAGGAAAAGAGACTTCCCTGGTGGTCTAGCAGCTAAGGCTCAGAGCTCCCAATGCAGGAGTCCCAGGTTCAATCCCTGGTCATGATGGGAACTAGATTCCCACATGTACAACTAACAGTTTGCACACTTCAACTATAACCAGGTGACCCGGGAGCATCCTGAACCTCAGGAACCCTTATGACCACACTCAGTTCACAAGGCAGGAAAAGAGACTTCCCTGGTGGTCTAGCAGCTAAGGCTCAGAGCTCCCAATGCAGGAGTCCCAGGTTCAATCCCTGGTCATGATGGGAACTAGATTCCCACATGTACAACTAACAGTTTGCACACTTCAACTAAAGACCCTGCGTGCTGCAATGAAGATCAAAGATCTTGCAGGCCACAACTAAGACCAGGCCCAGACAAATAGATTAATGAATCTTTTTTAAACAGTAAACAAGATAGATAAAACTCTTTCAAAAAAGAGAAAGAGAGACAGAAAAAGGACAGAAATTATCCTGCATCTGACTCAGGCCGGAAAATCAAAGGAGATTCAAGACTAAGGCAGACGTGACCATAAATCTCTTGTTCAAAAATACCCTAGAGATCAACTTTAGCCCCGAGCTTCTTGTTATGTTGTATATACATACTTAAGAAATAACATCTAATGCCCAAAGAAGAGTATTAGAAAGAATGTCTGCTCATCCATTCACCTACTCATTTGGCATCCAAAAAACTTCTATTAACTGCAACCATGTGGCTGGCGATGAGGATGTAATTATAAGCAAAACAGGCAGAGTCCTGAGAGTGGAGTTTCCAGTCCACTGGAAGGAGGGAGGTACTAATCAAAGCATCACACTTGACTGTATAATTTATAACTGAAGACTCTAAAGAAAAATGAATATAGTTCCGTGACACAAAGGAAAGAAAACAACTCAACCGAAGACTGAACATAAAGGAAGGCCTTCTTTGATAATTAAGAGGTAACTGAAGGCCAAAAAAGAACATGGGTCCAGAAAATATCAGATGGAGAAGATAGTCTGTGCAGAGGCCCCAAGCAAAAAGGAGAAAACTGTGTTTTGGAGTTAAAAAGGGTTCACATGCTGGGGTGTATTGCAGGCGGTGCTGACAAGGTGTGGGCAGGAGGAAGACCATACAAGACTGTCAAGACACATTTAGGACAGAAGTCTTTGTCCAAAAGCAAAGAAAAATTGATGGGGAAAAAAGTGGTATCAGTGACAGATTTTATTTTCTTGGGCTCCAAAATCACCTTAGATGGTGACTGCAGCCACAAAATTAAAAAATGCTTGTACCTTGGAAGAAAAGCTATGACCAATCCAGACAGCATGTTAAAAAGCAGAGACATCACTTGCCAACAAAGGTCTGTCTAGTCAAAGCTAAAGTTTTTCCAGTAGTCATGTACGGATGTGAGGGTTGGCCCATAAAGAAGGTTGAGCACTGAGGAACTGATGCTTTTGAACTATGGTGTTGGAGAAGACTCTTGAGAGTCCCTTTGACAGCAAGGAGATCAAACCAGTCAATCCTAAAGGAAATAAACCTTGGCTATTCATTGGAAGGACTAATGCTGAAGCTAGAATCGTTTGGCCACCTGATGGAAAGAGCAGACACTGGAAAAGGCCCTGATGCTGGGAACGATTGAGGGCAAGAGGAAAAGGGGTCAACAGAGGATGAGATGGTTTGATGGCATCACCAACTCAATAAAATGAGCTTGAGCAAATTCTGGGAGATAATGAAGGTCAGAGAAGTCTGGTTTTTGCAGTTCATGGGGTTACAAAGAGTTGGATATGACTTAGCAATTGAACAGTGAGAAATATCCAAACTCAAGGTTGAGTGAACATTCAGTCCAACATAAGAGCAGCATTTTGAATCAACAGTTGGAGAGGTGAATGTGTTATCACACAGAAGTTCACATGTCCCGTGCACAATGAGGCCAAACACCAAAACGTCAGAGAAAAAGGTTTACTGCAGGGCCACACAAGGAGACAGTGACTCATGCCTTAAAACCCCCAAACTCCCTGAAAGCTTTCAGCAAAGCCCTTTTCTAGGAAAGGTGAAGGAGAGCCTTGGTTACTTGTTGCAAACTTTTCCAGATCAGATCCTTTGTTCTTGAGGTCAGGTCACAGTCAGGTCACTATGCTCCTGTAAACCTCCACCAAACAAATGTTCTTCTCTGTCCTGACAAGTAAATTGGAGAGAATCAATTGTACAGGATCAAAAGGAATCCATGTCGCAGCAAATACCAATCAGGTGAATTCCCAGCTCACATAGTTGCCCTTCTTTGAGAACAGCCCCAGCCACAGAGATGGAGCTGAAATAAGGATGCTCAATGCCCTTGCAACTCAGTCCTGACCTCTGGTTGCCTCCGAGGGGTCAATGATTTTGGCAACACCAATTTTTGAAACATAAATAGAGAGACTGAAACTGGCTGAAGCTGTTACCTTGATGGCAGCATCTCTGTACTCCAGTTGCTGAGGCCTCCAGGGACCATGACTCATAGAGACCATCACAATCATTAGGTCTAGAAGGTGGGAAATGGGGAGAGCTCCACTGCTGCTTCAGGGCCTGCCCGTCCAGTGGGTTGCTGGGCAAAGGCTCTGAGACTCTGCAGGACACAATACTCAGCCTGTCCCCGGGCCCCCTCAGTTTACTCACCAGCCCCGATCCACTTCTCACACTTCGCACTGTCTTCCACGGCGAGGACCACTGCGAGCTGACTGCTCACGGAACAGGGCCCCTAACTGCTGCACTCAAGGCCTCAGGCTAAAGGCCCCTCAAATGACTGCACACCCACCACTGTTACAAATGCATCACCAAATATCTTGGGGACAATTATTTGACAATTTGGAAAAAAATAATAAGACTAGATCTGACCTCACTCTTTTCACTTAAATATATTTCAGATAAATGAATCATTAAAATACAGCAACTGAAAACTGAAGAGGTCCTTAAAAGAATGTAAGTGTAAAAGTTTTTCTGCTCTGGATTACAGAAATCAGTTTAATGATGAAATTATAATGGAAATAATGCATAAAGGTGACCTAATAATAAAGAAAACGTCTATGAACCAAAGAGAAAAGAGACAGAAAAACTCAGAATAAGGCAAATGCAAGAAGAAATGAAATAAGAAAAGAAAGGAGAAAAGTACTCTGAAACTACCATATGGAAAGCTGGAAGATTTTTAAGAAAACCACAAAAAAATATTAATAATAATGTATTTTATGGACAAAGAAGAGTTACTGTGTAACACTAGAGGATAAAAAGGTCCAATACAATGATGAAAGAAGCCAAGATTAGGCTGTTTAGCAAAGAAAACAATGAAGTGGTTAGCAAACATGTGAACATGTTCCATCTCAGGGGTGATAATAAAATGAAAACATGAAGAAATTGTGTGTGTGTTAGCGAGATGATAAGACTTTAAAAGAGGGACCAAGCCCACATTTGTGAGATAAGCCAATAAGGATTCCAGGAATCAATAAGAGGGGAAGTTGGCCCCCATGTGTGAAGCCAATTTGACACCATGTACCAGAGTGTAATAGGAGCACAGTCTTTAACCCAAAGATTTCTCAGAATTTAACATAAGAACTGCACAAGTTTAAAAGTTTTATTCCAAAGGCTGTGTATCTAACCATTTGTATGAAGAGTACAGAAATGCTTAAGTAAATTGCCACTGACATCCAAAGGAAGATTATACAAACATTACGATGTGATGCATTTACTGACATGGAAATCTGTCAGTGGCATTACTGAATAAACTGAGGTTAACACAGTGGCAAGTGTGGCGTTAGTTCACCTGTGTGGGTTAATACCCATGAAAGTTACCCTTGTGTGAACACAGAGCATTCTCTCTCTTTCTTACCCAGAACATGTGCTGTGCTTAGTCTCTGTCGTGTCCAACTCTTGGCAGCCTCATGGACTGTAGCCCACCAGGGCCCTCTGTCCACAGGATTCTCCAGGCAAGAATACTGGAGTGGGTTGCCATGCCCTCCTCCAGGGGATCTTCCAAACCCAGGGATTGAACCCGGGTCTCCTGCATTGCAGGCCGATTCTTTACCATCTGAGCCGATAAGGAAGCCTATAGATAGTCACAGATGGTTTAATTTATGCCTCATTTCTTATATACTTTCAGTAAACTCTAATTAAGGAGAAGGCAATGGCACCCCACTCCAGTACTCTTGCCTGGAAAATCCCATGGAAGGAGCCTGGTGGGCTGCAGTCCATAGGGTCACGAAGAGTCAGGCACGACTGATTTCACTTTCACTTTTCATTTTCATGCATTGGAGAGGCAAATGGCAACCCACTCGTGTTCTTGCCTGGAGAATCCCAGGGACGGGGGAGTCTGGTGGGCTGCTGTCTATGGGGTCACACAGAGTTGGACACGACTGAAGTGACTCAGCAGCAGCAGCATACTCTAATTATTCAATGAGATTTCACTAGCCCAGAGAAGAAAACAATTCTGATGTTCTTCTAGTACCTCTTCAATTTTCAGTGTATGCGTTTCAATCTCCAGTCACCCTGGAATATATTTGAGTGTAAGGAGTGAGTTCCAATTAAGCCTGTGTTAAGGGTGATTTATGTCAGCAACTGTGAGATATGGGCTTCAGGAATAGGAGCTGGTTAGCTGTCAGAAACAATCTGGCATCTTCCTCCCTTCTTCCCACTCCACAAATTCACACATGGACACACCACACCCATAAACGCCCACACAGGCACATAAACAAACATGAGGAGGGAGGGAGGAGACCAATAGATACAAGAGATTCTATTAGACTGAGGTCTGAGAGTTTCCCAGCTGCAAAGGGATAGCTTGCTGGGGAGGTTTAAGTGTTTTAATCTGGGAGAAATCTCCGCAAAAGGGAGACAAGGTCTCATAAAGCTAGCAAAAGGGGCTACACTTGTTCCAGACAAGCCTGGGGGCTTGTTTTCTCAGCACAGCATCCTGAACACAGCAGGCAGGAGAAATGGAGGGTCCACTAACTTTGACATGGGCACCTGTGTCTGGTGCGGTCAGCAGGGAGGAGTGGAGATGTGGGGAAGCTGGGGTGGATGCTGGAATGATGTTCCATGTCCCTGCTGCATCCTCCAGCTCATGGGAAAGGGTTAATTTGAAATAATACACAATAGCTCCCGACTGTTTTAGAAGGGAAATTGCTGATGCTGATCATTACAAATGATACTTGGTATGCCCAACATTATCCTCAGTATGTGTAAAAGTATTAATAAAATCGATCAATACAGTGAAGTGGCATCTACTATGATTTTGAGGATTTTTCAAATATGATGCAAAGTAACCTGTGACTGTGGTCATCTGCAAGGAAGCAAGAGGGCCCATCAGCTAGTGGTACCTGCCCCTGGATACTGGAACTTTTCAACCATGACGAAGGGTTGGTGTAACTCACAATCTTGGGTCTAGAGAGACATCTTTGCTGAGTTACCTTACCAGCTTAAAGCAGCGCTATCATAGGATTCTGCCCACCCATCGGCCAATGCTCCTTCCAGTCATGCATTTAAACACACTGCTGCATCTGCAAGCAGTGCTGAGACATTCTCTCAGACCCCTGACCACTCACTGGGACACTTCAGATAGACTACAAGCAGCCAGGAGACTCATCACGGGCTCGAGACACCCCCAGAAAGGGCCATTCTTGAGATTCTTAGGAACATCATCAGTCTCTTTCCTGTTCTAGCACCTTGGACACCCCCAACCCTGAAGTTCATGTTGATGTGGCCTTCCGTGTTTTCCCCCCAGGGAGGCATGGCTTGGCACCTGCCTGCTACATAAGAAAAAAGTTAAATATTTCAAGACTTGTTCAAAGTTTGTGAAAGGATGGCCCCTCAGTTTGCATATCCAGGAACAGAGATCAAAACTCTGTTTTTAATTAATTATAAAGAAAGAGCATAGTATGCTTTCTCCAGAAAGGATCGCACACTACATCCCCATGCCCTCTGGGCCCGCCACGCTCCTATCACGTGCTGAGTCTAATTCTCGCTCCTCTTACATCCCGGCAGGCAGTGATCTGCACGGCCTCTGAGGTCAGGTGGTGAACGCAAACACGCCTTCTACCTTGTTCACTGGAACAAACCCCTCTTGAAACCTTTTCCTGCCATGTTCGCAGATGGATGGCCCTGAGACTGCCATTTTGCAAGGAAGCGGAAAGTAATCCAGGTGCAGACACCACAAGGAGAGGCCTTGAGAGCCAAGCGAGAGAGAGACAGACAGACAGACAGGGAGAAAGAGAGAATCCAGTCCCATTAACTGCTCCAGCTTCAGCCCCCGCTTGGCCCCAGAACCACTCTCCTCAGCCCTTCCCAAGTTCCTGACCCACGAAAACTACAAGAGACCATAAAATGACGGCTGTTGTTTTAAGCTGCTGAGTTTTAAGGTGACTCGTTACGCAGCAGCAGTAACTGGAACACACTGTGACAATGATCATAAAGAGGCTAGAAAGGCTTTATTGGGAAATATGATTTCTCGCCCTTTCGTAAAGCAATTTTGTTTAGCTTAGAGAAGCATCTGTGTTTTATAACATTCATTATTTCCCCTCAGACATGCTGCTTTTTCTGGGTAAGGAATTACAGGCTCTATTCTAAAGCCACAGACTAATGGACAAATTGCAGGCAGTGGGAGAAGCAGTATCCGGGGGTCCCATACCCCTCCTATGACACCAATTACTCACAGAGCCCAACAGGAATATACTCAGATTCCCCTGAAGGAATCTACTTCCCACATGCCTGGGAGGGACAAGGGGAGTGTTAAATGTGGTCACACATAAGCAATAAGGTATAAAGCCTCTTCCGACATGTTTTCATTCTAATGAGGAATAACACTGCATTCTTGTTCCAATACTGTAACCCTCCCATGTGGGGCCCTAAATGGGAAACCTCGGAGAAAAAAAAAGAGGCTAGCTTGACAGTTTGGAAGCAGCTGGAAACTAAGATGGCACCTGGCAGAAGTGCTAGGGGCGGGGTCTGTGTTTGTCAAAGTTTTTGATTGGCTCTCTTGATTTCCATGCATGTGAGGATTTGACCTTTAACATGATTGGTGCAACTGAAGGCACATAATGATTTGACCTTTAATGCGATTGGTATGACTATGGAAAGCCCCTCCTAACCCCTCCCTGCTTGCCTATATAAGCTGGGAGTTGGCAGCAATAAAGCGGAACTGCTTGCCAGAACCCCTGTTGCCTGTGATTGTCTGTTGCTCGCCGAAGGGCTGGGTTGGCAGACAGCAGACTCACCTCTCCTCGGGACAGATCAGAAAAGAAGAGGAGGAAAATAAGTCAAGAGAGTTTTTGTCACTTCCCTCATAAAGGAGGGGGACCCACCTCAAAGTCCGGATTACCTCAGGCGATACTCCTCTAAAGGGAGCTCCGTGCTCTGACCGGCCTAGGGTCCTTTGTTGCTCCTCTTTCAGAGCTGCACAGTGATACCACCTCTGTCCGTCCACTTCACGCCCCACGTTGGGCGCCAGTTTGTGCTGGGGGGCACTCCACAGAAAGAGTAGAGGCAGTGGAACTTCCCTCAGCAAAGCCGAGGGGTCCCGAGGAGAGGTGAGTCTGCTGTCCGCCAACCCAGCCCCTCAGCGAGCGAGAGACAATCACACGAGACAGGGGTTCTGGGAGTTCTGGTGAAGCAGTTCCGCTGCAAACTCCCAGCTTATATAGGCAAGCAGGGTGGG
Source organism: Madoqua kirkii (assembly GCA_006408675.1). NCBI lineage: Eukaryota > Metazoa > Chordata > Mammalia > Artiodactyla > Bovidae > Madoqua > Madoqua kirkii. The sequence continues at coordinate 9,585 of SJYC01123108.1, forward strand.
GTTAGGAGGGACTTTCCATAGTTGCACCAATCACATTAAAGGTCAAGTCATATGTGCCTTCAGTTGCACCAATCATGTTAAAGGTCAAATCCTCATGGAAATCAAGAGAGCCAATCAAAAACTTTGACAAACACAGACCCCGCCCCTAGCACTTCCTCCAGGTGCCATCTTAGTTTCCAGCTGCTTCCAATGAAGTGCTAGGGGCGGGGTCTGTGTTTGTCAAAGTTTTTGATTGGCTCTCTTGATTTCCATGCATGTGAGGATTTGACCTTTAACATGATTGGTGCAACTGAAGGCACATAATGATTTGACCTTTAACGCGATTGGTACGACTATGGAAAGCCCCTCCTAACCCCTCCCTGCTTGCCTATATAAGCTGGGAGTTGGCAGCAATAAAGCGGAACTGCTTGCCAGAACCCCTGTTGCCTGTGATTGTCTGTTGCTCGCCGAAGGGCTGGGTTGGCAGACAGCAGACTCACCTCTCCTCGGGACAGATCAGAAAAGAAGAGGAGGAAAATAAGTCAAGAGAGTTTTTGTCACTTCCCTCATAAAGGAGGGGGACCCACCTCAAAGTCCGGATTACCTCAGGCGATACTCCTCTAAAGGGAGCTCCGTGCTCTGACCGGCCTAGGGTCCTTTGTTGCTCCTCTTTCAGAGCTGCACAGTGATACCACCTCTGTCCGTCCACTTCACGCCCCACGTTGGGCGCCAGTTTGTGCTGGGGGGCACTCCACAGAAAGAGTAGAGGCAGTGGAACTTCCCTCAGCAAAGCCGAGGGGTCCCGAGGAGAGGTGAGTCTGCTGTCCGCCAACCCAGCCCCTCAGCGAGCGAGAGACAATCACACGAGACAGGGGTTCTGGGAGTTCTGGTGAAGCAGTTCCGCTGCAAACTCCCAGCTTATATAGGCAAGCAGGGTGGGGTTAGGAGGGACTTTCCATAGTTGCACCAATCACATTAAAGGTCAAGTCATATGTGCCTTCAGTTGCACCAATCATGTTAAAGGTCAAATCCTCATGGAAATCAAGAGAGCCAATCAAAAACTTTGACAAACACAGACCCCGCCCCTAGCACTTCCTCCAGGTGCCATCTTAGTTTCCAGCTGCTTCCAACTGTCAAGCTAGCCCCCCTTTTTCCGAGGTTTCCCATTTAGGGCCCCACACTGCCATATGCAGGAAGGGACCTATAAGCCTAAAGACATTAAGGCCCAGAATTGAGGGCTTCTTCCCTGGTGGCTCAATGGTTACAGAGTCCGCCTGCCAATGCAGGAGACACAGGTTCAACCCCCGCCCCAGAAGATCCCATATGATGCCGGGCAGCTAAGCACTTGCACTGCAACTATTGAGCCTATGCTCTAGAGCCCGGGGAACCGCCACTACTGAGCCCACGTGCTGGAACTACCAAAGCCTGCGTGTCCTAGGGCCTGGGCTCCACAACAAGAGAAGTCACTGCAACAGGAAGCCCACGCATCCCAAGTGGGGAGGAGCCATCACTCACCACAACTACAGCAAAGCCTGCAGAGCAGCAAAGACCCAGCACAGCCCAAAAGAAATAAACACAGACCCAGAATCTGCAAAGATGAAAATGCCAAGGAATGTGACACTGTTCAGTCTCACCAAACTCATACACTGACGTCTACCAAAAAGCAATGCGTTTTTTGGCACCAGCTGTACATCTATATGTATCTGATGACAAACATGTAACTCACTTGGAAACAGCGAATGCCTAAAGCAGCTGAATAATTTATTTTTCATCAAGATGTTCCATGTCATGGATGACGAAAATCATACATAAACATTTGGCCAATTTCAAAACAATTCAAGTTAATTTAACCCCCAAACCAAAAAAAAAAAAAAAAGAGGGCAATGGGATGGGACAAGAGAAGGTGAATATATTTGTTTTGCAGAATTAGTACACCTGTGTTTGCTTCATAATGGATTGGAATTATACCAATTTTCCTTCTAAACATATGGAGATTGTGCTATTTCCCGCTTAAATTATGAAAGTACCTTGGATCTCTCGCGGCATCATGCGGGGCATAAAGATGTCATAAGGGGACTAATGCTAAAAGCACTGGATGATGTATTCAGAGTGTTTAGTGCATGCCAAACTTTCCAGAACTACATCTGAGACCATGGCTATGGGTTAGTTTGTTTAGACTTGGCCTAAGAAGATACAGGAGTTCCAAATCCACTGGGCTTACACAAAACCACCCAAAAGGCTGACCAGTCGGACCAACTGAGGTCCTCTGATATCTGGACTCATCCTAGGAACAACACTGTTTCTCTTAAAAGATCAAGTCTCCACCTCCTGGGAAGCACATCCTAATGACTACCCAAAGGGGATCATTTATGACTCAGTATTGTGTCTTGTCCCAAGAAATTCATTAGTTATTTCAAAACATGACCCATATGCTGTTTTCCGCCCCTCTGTTTTATATAAGGATTTTCTCTGCTTCTGGCAGAAAGTTCCAGAAATTTCTCTATTCTCACAAGAATCACTCTTGCCCCTTTCCCAGTACAATAAAGAAGCATTTTTATGTTATGGGTGATGGCCAGTTAACATCTGTATTTCTTCAAAGTACAGCATTCCTATCAGCCAAGGGAAACACCTGCACTGCCTGCATTACAACCACGACCACTCATCCCACAAACAACGCACTGAATCCAAAGGACAAAAACCACAGGTGCTGCAGAAGAACAGCTCCAAACGCACCAATTTCTTCAAAACAAACAAATTACAAGGGTATAATTATAGCTAGGAAACGTGGACATCAACCCCAATAACCATCATTATTTTTATAATATATGGGGTTTGGACTAAACACGACCACAGATTAAAGCTCTGAGGCAGAGTTCCTTGGAGACATATGGTGGCTGACAAAGACAACAGATTGTATTTGTAAAATAATTAGCCAGACGTTCCAGCTTCTTTCTTCTTAGCAATTTTAAAACAGAAATTTGACCAAAGGGTACATTTAGACCTCAAGTCCTTTAAACTATCATACCCTTAAGTCTATAAATGCACACACAACACAATATTTTACATATTAATAATGTTTCGTTACAAGAATCAAAGCAAACACAGAAAGCATTTCAATGTATTTGAAAATGACTGTATCGCCCAAAGTCCATCTCTTTCAGGAGTCTCACAGGAAGAAGATGCAAAGCAGCTACCTAACGGAGAACGGACTGCTGTCTGTGCTCATGGGCTTAGTCGCTCCGATGTGTCTGCCTCTTTGTGATTCCATGGACCGTAGGCCACCAGGCTCCTCTGTCCATGGGGATTCTCCAGGCGAGAATTCTGGAGTGGGTTGCCATGAGCTCCTCCAGGGGAGCTTCTCAACCCAGGGACTGAACCCAGGTCTCCTGCATTGCAGGCAGATTCCTAACTGTAGTAAATATATGTGTTCCTCATTATTGGACTTTCCTTAGAAGACAAGTGACGCCCACAGGAAGCTCATATACACCAGGGGAAGAAAATATATGCCCTAAGGCCACTGAGGATGATGGAAATGGGTCTTTTGAAGAACCCAGACACTGTGATACGGAGAATGAATAACACATCAAAGCCACATGAGATGACGTCATCAGAAAGCGCCTGAAGCCAGAGCGCCTGGGGAAGAGAGCAGGCTACTTGTTAGAGGATGAGAAATGAGTAAGACACGCTCGTCAGAAGTGGCTTCATGGTGGGCAGATTAAAATGAAGCAAGTCTCTTAGGGGACACTGTCAACAAGGTGCTTCTCAAAATATTTCACAAAAAAATCTCAAAACTTTGGAACTCCTGTTTGACAAAGCCTGGCAAAAAAACAAATCGTATTTTCTTTCAAATCTACTCTTTTAAAAATGTTTTAATGTTTCCTATATTCACACCACTGTGTGAGGAAAGATCCAGGATTAGACAGATGGTCAGAAAAAGTCTCCTGGGCTTCCCTGGTGATTTAGCGGTGATAGAGAATCCAGCTGCTGATGCAGGAGACAAGGGTTCGATTCCAGATCCAGGAAGATCCCACAGGGCACAGGGCAAGTAAGCCTGTAGGCCACAACTATTGAGCCTTTGCTCCAGAGCCCAGGAGCTGCAACTACTGAGCCCACATGTCACAACTACTGAAGCCTGTTGCACCCTAGAGCCTGTGCTCTGCAATAGGAGAGGTCACGGCAAGGAGAAGCCCGCACACCAGAACTAGAGAATGGTTCCCACTGGCCATAAGCAGAGAAAAGGCTGTGCAGCAATGAAGACCTAGCACAGCCAAAAATGAGAAAGTGAATACATGTATGAAAAAAAAGAACTCTCTTGCTCTTAGTTACAAAATAAGCAGTTACAAAATAATAGGAAAATCAGACAAACAGATAATCAAAGTGTCAGAAACATCGTGATGACTACTGTAGCGAAAAGCATACACGCTTGGGAAGGATTTTTCAAACTGATGGCCCAGCTTTAGACAGCCAACCACTTCATCCAAACTTTAAGGTTCCAACAAGTTACTAAGGACAAGAAAAAAAAAATCAATCTTTTAAAAGGTATGTGTCTTAAATGTCAGTGATCCACTCCAGCTGTTAAATTAAGCAAGGCCTCCACATCAACTTCGCCTGGTGAATTTTGCCCTTTACTGACCACTAACAATATAAATATTATTCTTAATTCCAAAGAGATAGCTTCTTGCTTATTTATAAAGTCTAGCTACTTAAATGTTATCCACCTACTATGAAACTTTCACCATTAGATTCAGAAGCCATCATCTTTCATGTTGCTAGGAAAGTAGTGAGCTATAAACCCAGTTTAATGCCTAAAAGAAGATATGATATTAAGAACTTCTCTGACAAAATTATTTCTGACATTATTTAATAAACCACTAAACCCAGTTCCCACTTAAAAATATAAATCAAACGCACAAGCTTATGGTGAATGGTAAAGCAGGGAATGGAGAACGTGTCATCTAGGCCCAGAGATGTGTTGCCAATAGTTTATAGGTTTATAGGTCTCTTGTTGTTCTTTTGTAGAAAACTGCAGTTCTTTGCTCTCTAGACTAGTGTGCAATGAGACAGGCATATTGGATGTGCTAAAACAAAATAAGTAGCCTGAGATTATACCATATTTCCCAGAAGGCAAAGAAATATTTAATATATTTCATTCAAGCTACGTTACTGCATGCCAGCTTGGAAACAAGTGAAGTGCAAGACATAAGAAAATGATAGCTACAGTTACCAGTCATTCTTCATAGGAAATGAAATGTCAGCTAAGCAGTCCAAATGCTAAAGACAAAGAAACAAAAAATGTATTTTCAAGGAAAGCAATACTCAGTTATTATCACAGACTCCAAAAATGAAACCACTGAGAAAGAGGCAGCTAACCTAAAATAATGTGGCCAACCATTAGTTCCTCTAACACAAAAACATATGTCTTTTCTGATCACTCAAAACAGAAAGCATTCTGAAAAGAACAGAAAAAACACCAAGAAGATAACTATCTTTGATGTGATCTTTTAAAATTATTTTTTATTGGGGTTTAGTTGCTTTACAGTGCTATGTTAGTTCTTGCTATACAGCAAAGTGAACCAGCTATACAGCAAAGTAAATTATCTCCCCTCTTTGTTTTCATGTGAGTTTTAATCCTCTTATGAGGCTTACCTGAGAGTCAAACTCCAGATGTATTTTATATTTCACAGAAAAGGCAAAGCATGCACCCACAAAAAATTTAAAAAATACATAAATAAGTATACAATGGAAGGAAGTTTATATAAAAACACATCTCCATAACAGAATGAGTTAGCACCAAGCCTGGAGTGTTCCATAACTCAGGCTGGGAGAAACTATAGACATGCAACTTTTTTGAGCTGGCTTTTGCTAATTCAGAGTTTCTGAATCTTGGCACTATAACATTTTCATTTAAGCTGGGATAATTATTTGTGTTGATGGGCTTCCTTGGTGGCTCAGTGGTAAAGAATCTACCTGCAATGAGGAGACATGAGTTCGATCCTTGGTTAGGGAAGATCCTCTGGAGAAGGATATGGCCACCCACTGCGTATTCTTGCCTGGAGAATCCCAGGGACAGAGGAGCCTAATGGGCTAAGTCCATGGGGTCACAAATGAGTTGAATATGACTTAGCAACTAAACAAGGACAACAACAATTCTTTAAGATCCTGTCTTGTGCATTTAGCAGCCTCCATGCCTTCTAACTAAAGGTTAGAAGCACCCCCCTCCTAGCTGCAACAACCAAAACTGACTCCAGAGACTAGAATGTCACCTAGGGAGCAAAATGGTCCCCAATGAGAACCATATTCTAACCCAGTGTCAACAAGGTGAAGCCAAATAGCTTTAAAGGGCTGCATGACCAAAGACTCAATTAGCCTATCTCTCTCCAAGGTGTTCAAGCAAGCCTACTGTGTTCTGGGCTCAAGAGACAGCATCTAGGCCAATCAAAGTAGTGGGGTGAGAGGGGGTACTTCAAACCTCACATCTCCCCAGAATGCTTCTGGAGCACTTCCTCTTCTGAAAATGACATTGTCCATTTAGACACTGAGATGTTAACAGAGCTATCTATAGAAGCAAAGTCTATTTAACACATGTCTAGATGACCCAGGAACTTTAGAAACCAACAGCAAGGAAAAGAGAGGGAAAACATTTTATAGTCACCAAGAATAATCAAGAAACGAAAAGACCCAAGAAATACTAGAAGAAAAGTTTACAAGATTCCTCAGATATTTTAAAGGATTAACTGTCAATTTATATGATAAATATACATTGGACATCTATCAGGATTGAAGGCATGAGATAGAAAGATGGTGGCTCAACTGGTAAGGAATCTGCCTACAATGCGGGAGACCTGGGTTCGATCTTTGGGTTGGGAAGATCCCCTGGAGAAGGGAAAGGCTACCCACTCCAGTATTCAGGCCTGGAGAATTCCATGGACTGTATAATCCATGGGGTCACAAAGAGTTGAACATGACTCAGTGACTTTCACTTTCAGGGTCACATTAAGATCAAAGACATACAGAGTAGTCCTTTTCAAATCTGGCTGGTATTCAAATCACCTGGGAGAGTGTCTTCAAATAACCCACAGTCAGGCTTACACTCAGGCCAATTACATAAGCATCTGCATTTCTGGACAGTTCTTCGAAACTTTTGAGCAAGACCCTAGGGTTGGTGGGAACTTGGACATAGATAGGGGGTGGGTGAGGATGGTATTTCTGTTTGAAATTATAAGAGAAAAACATCATCATGATCAACAAAGCCAGGGCACATAATGGCAAAGAGATGAAAACAAGTGGTTCAGTTCCCTTGGTTCACAGGATCTGAGTCAGGCAGTAAAGGTGAATATGGTGGGTGAAATACAGACTGTGGTGTTAAACTGTGAGCAAAAGGAGAACCTCTGAACACTTCTGAGTAAAGAGTAAAAATATAATTCAAAAAATTGATCTTTCAAAAACTCAAAGGCTCCAGAAAAGAGACAAAGGCAGGAAGTTAAGTACTGTGTCTAAATCAAGAAGCCCAAAATAAAACTTCAGCGATCCTTGGTTCCCATGGGAAGTCTCCTGGCTGACTCCCTTTCACATTCATCCAGCGCACCTCAGATTCCCCAGGGGGCCGGGCTACACCCTGGAGTCGTCTTTTGTTTTCCTTGAATGCTCTTGTGGCTGCCCTTGCAGCTCTCATCTGTATCACCTTTTGGAAATTCTCCTGCCAGGCCTCGCCTTGCCATCACCGTGGCAGCACTGAGTGTCTTTCTAACCTCCTCCCTTGAACGCGTTGCAACATGCTCAGTGTCCAACTCTTTGTAGCCCCATGGACTATAGCCCTCCAGGCTCCTCTGCCCATGGAATTTTCAGGCAAGAATACTGGAGTGGGCTGCCATTTCCTCCTCCAGGGGAGGAAATCCCAGGGGATCTTCCCAATCCAGGGATTGAACCTGCATCTCCTGCACTGGCAAGTGGATTCTTTATCACTGGGCAGCCTGGGAAATCCTTTGGACATATTCAAGTGGCCTCAAACTCACCACGTCTCCTGAAATCATGATATTTCCCACACAGCCTAGTGCTCTTTTGTTCCTTTTCTCTGGAAAGAGAACCACATTCTACCCAGACATACAGGCCAGATATTTGCACGTCATTCTTGACAACATCTCTTTCATCCCCAACACAACCTACCATCAGGTCCTTAGGATGTGACTTCCCTGCCTCACTCAGTTTACTCCTTTTCTCTCCCCTCTATCTACAGCTCCTTTGCTTAACCTGCCATCTTCCGTGGCTTAAATGTTCCCTTAACGGTCTTGACTTACTCATCCAAATTCATCGTTTCCTCCCTCTTGCTATCGCCAAGTCATTAGGTCAAATTCAAAGCCTAACTACAACACCACTTCACTTAAAATTCTTCAATGGGTTCCCTTTGATCTTCAGATATATGCAAAATGCCTCTGCAAGGCCTGTCATTTGAAACCAGTCACCAATGACCTCCTTTAGTCTCACGTGTTTGCCGTGCTCGCCCTGCCATAGACATTGTTCCATCCACCAAGATCTTGGTCTCCCTGTTGGACTACTGAACTCTAAGCCACCCTGCAGAGCCCAGTCAAGTCATCACTTCCTCCAGGCAGCCTTCCATGATGCCCTGCCTTACTGTACATCTCTCCTTTGAAAGCTCTAACTTGGATGCAAGTCTATTGATACATTCAGTTGACTGACACTTGATGTAAGTATCTGTAATTTATACTTTTCTCCCCATAGTCTCACTGCTAAATCATCACAGCATGGGGATGGAGGGATCAAAGAATGTATAGGAAGAGAATAAAGGAGACAGGGAAGAGATTCAAGAGATCTTCCAATTTAGACATGCCAAACTTAAAGCGGAAAGGTAGAATCAAAAGTGACTACAAAGATTTCAAGTCTGAATAACTAAGAAATAAGAACAGAAGTTTAGTACCTATCCTGATTTGTTTCATTTTTATGTTTTTTTCCTTTTTTTCACTTTCCACCATCCCAATTTCCACACTGAAGAGCCCTAGTATTTTATTTAACACAAATGACCTAAGGTTGACTGCTACCAGAACATTCCAGCGGAAAGCTCAAGTGCATAATTCATGCAGGCTTAAGAGTAGCTAGAGTCAGGCCCACTCTCTCCTTCTCTCCAGTATTACGTATTAAACAACAACGGAGAGTAAAAACATTATCTTCTGGCAAACAAAACTTCTTCATGGGGATACTTCCAGAGCATGCATGAGTAATGAAGTTACTGAATTATTTCAATCCTTCATGGTTTACATTTAGTCTTAACCTAATTTCAATAGTCCAGAAATACTAACACATCACAAAACATTTCCTCATAAAATAATGATGGATGTATCCACAGGCTGCTAAGATTTGAATTTATTTCACCCTGAAAAAATGTCTTCTCTTACACTGGTGAATACTGGGTCGAATCTAAATTATTTTATGGAACATGGCAGGCTCCTGCTCAATAAGTACTTCTGTTGTTAAATCATATTTTATCCTGTTACACTTTTACACTAGAGGCATGAAAGTTTATTTTTTAAGCCAAAGCTGTTATATAATAAACCATTCTGGAGACAGCATAGTCTCTGCATTCATAAGATGTATCTGAATTTTAAAAGATATATACTATTATAGAGTTACTACACCTGCAAGAGTTGCTGAATATTTGCAATATTTTTGAAATAATAATAAAGACAGGTATAGACAATAAAAAGCTACCAAAGGATTTCTGGGGAAAATAAACTGTCTTCCAAAGTCTCAGAGAGTTTCCTAGAAGTAAAGAAATTATGAGTCTCATTCTGTTTTTAGCAAGATATCCAGTGTAGGGGAAACACTCAGTTCTATATATCAACTTTATGATGTCTGTATGACTCAGAACTTTCTGGCTACATTATTTTTCTTTGGTGGGAAAGTTGATGTAAATAGCACAAATGCTTATTAATGATTATCTATATTTGGGTGTGTGTCTAGTCACTCTGTTGTATCTATTTACGACCCCATGGACTGTAGCCCAACAGGCTCCTCTGTCCATGGGATTCTCCAGGCAAGAGCACTGAAATGTGTTGCCATGCCCTTCTCCAGGGGATCGTCCTGACTCAGGGTTGAACCCATGTCTCCTGCACAGCAGGTGGATTCTTTACTGCCTGAGCCGCCAAAGGAGCTCTATCTATATTTATGATAGTGCAAATCAAGAACCATATGATAAACTACCAAGTGGGATGGCTGACTTTATATTTGTGGTCTACAGAGATGTGAAGCATATTGATATGACACATTAGTGCTGACTTGCTGAAGCAGGGCATCCAACGAGGAAAACAAGGCATCACCCAACAACAGGATGTATCCGACTGATGTTGGCAGAGGCCACTGCTTACACAAGACCACCTTGTTTCTGGGGGAAACAAAGAAAATCCCAGAGTGCAACAGTAACACTGCCCACCTTTGCAGGACTGAGGGATCCTCACGACACGACTCTTCCTTCAGCCAACATCAGTGTTCAGGAGCTTCAGTCATGTCTGACTTTGTGACCCCATGAACCATAGCCCACCAGGCTGCTCTGCCCATGGGACTTTCTCGGCAAGAATATTGGCACGGGTTGCCATGCCTTCCTCCAGGGTATCTTCCCGACCCAAGTATCGAACCTGCATCTCCTGCATTACAGGCGGATTCTTTAACTGCTGTGTCATCAGGAAAGCCATCACCTTTACTAAAAACAACAACAACAACAGCCTACAGCTGCCCTCTTCCCTCCTTCCACCAAGAAAATTGAAACTAACATTTTAGCATGACCTTTTATAAAAAGGAAAAAATATATATTTTCTGAGCTACTTTGACCATCTTACTGGCAGGGCTGAGAAATCTTCCTAGCCACCCCCTCCTGTTTCCTGTTTAGACTGAATGAGAATTCTTGATCTTTTGTAAACACATTCTCCAGAGACTTGAAGACATGAGAGCTCAGAGTCACTCAGTGCCAACTGAGGACACTTTTATTGAGCTGGATTGCTCACTGGGACTTAGAATTAAAAATAAATTCACCTTTCAGCGGTGTCCCTTGAAAGATTTCACTATTATAGAAGATAAACATCTGCTGTAAACAAAAGAGTGAAATCACAGAAGTGTGCCCGGGTCTGTAGGACACAAGCTGGGGAAGGAGAAATGGTCAGTTTTGCCTGATGAGTACTGAATACTTTCAAGACCCAGTGTCAGACAGTATTCTCTGAGTCTCTTCCTGAACCTTCACTAAAAATCATGTCCACATAGAATTTTTGTTTCTTAGGGAAGGCTCAGGAAGGGACTCAGAGAATACTGTCTGATGCTGGGTCTTGAAAGGGTTCTATATAAACCTGATTTATATTAGGCTAATAAAGATGGAAACGTATAAAAAGGGGATAGGAATATACAGGGGTAGATAGAGGGGCATGTGGGTCACACTGCTTCGCGTGGACGTGAAGGGAGAAGCAGAGGGCAGATTTACAGAATCTCTGGCCTCATCTCACCCTGCCTTTAAGCCATCTGCTTTCTGAGTTAAGGTGCAGCCACACACTGGCAGGACAGGCATTCATTTCCAGCTCCTCAAAGCCCAGAACTGCTGCCATCAGTCCAGATTCCCACACCAAAGGAACACATCCGTCTCCAAGTCAGTTGTCCACAATCTAAATACCATCTCCTTTTGCAAAGTCAAAGAGAACTTAATAAACAGAGCTGCCGGTTGCTAGCCTCTGTTTGATACTTAAGCCAAAGAGCTAAGATGGGTTCCGGCCCAATTTATCCTCCTTCTCCTTTCAGCGAGTAAAAGAGTAGCGAAGCAGCTGGCACAAGCCGGGTCCAATATCGTTGCTTCTGCTGAAGCCATTCCCAAGGTTAGCATGTTTTATCCTTGGATATAGCATTTAAAGTAAAGGACTCTGCAATTACAAAGTGTTTCCATTTTCCCTCTCTGACTTTATCCTCATCATTTCCTAAAGCAAGCGTTAGTACTTCAATGTTAAAAAGTAAAAACTAAGCCCTAGAAAGTTAAATTACTATGCCAAATTTCTTCCAAGAGTAAACGTTAAAAACAGTTGGACAGATCCGGCAGCCTAACACCCCAAATCACAAACTAGTGAGTCACACACATTTTGATTTGGCCCACTTGGGTATTTTTTTTGTTTGTTTTCATTTTTGTTTTAAATAAAAATTTTAAAGTTTATCACACATAATAAAAAAAAGTACAGTTTTTTGGAATCCTGTGAAAAACTGGAACCTGGGAGCTCTGACAATTCCGGGCTAAATCTCTGTGGTAATATAACAGGGTGGGAGTTGGGACATTTGCAAGCTGGTCTGCTTGTCTGAACTAACCCACACAGGGGTACAAGTCACTCATCTTATCGGCCTGACTGTGAGGGCAGCTGAATTGCCACCACACTGCTAAACCCTCTCACAGTAGGAGAAAACATTAGAAATTAAAAGACAGGGATCTACAAAATGCTCGAGGCCATCTCACCCAAAAGCCTTAGAGTATTCACCTTTGTGTCACAGAGGGGGTTCCAGAGGATTCCATCCAAACTCCACCCAAAAGTGTTCAACACTGCCACACTACTGCCTCATAGGTACTTAGGCCAGAACAAGAAAAAAAGAATGGAACATACTTTCTCTGAAAAAGTGCATCTATAGCACAGTCAAATCACTTTATTTTTTTCAATTTTTTTCAAATCACTTTATTATCATAAACTATTCACATATTTGTGGAGGAGAAAAGAGATATGATTCAAAACACTGTGACAAGTCTCATTCCACTTCTCTATTTTAAAGCAAATACTTTATAATCTTCTGGCATCTTATACTTGTTCATTTTTCAATGACTGAGGAACAGGTCAAGATTTAGAAGTCTTAGAAAAGCCACATCAACTGCTGCTTGTGTAATTTTAAAGAAATGATGGCCACACTATGGTATTTCTCACAGTTTCTACTTTGTAGTTAAAAGGCATTGTTTGGAAAGGAAAAAATGTTAAGGTGTCATTGATTGAAATGGTAGAATCAAACTCTTGGTTGGTTTTTATGATTTCAATTCTGTTTCGGGATTTGATTGCTGTGGGGGGGAAAAACGATGCTTAGCCATTAAAACAATAACATTTTAAAGGTTTATTTAATAAGATAAAAGCATAGCTATAAACCAGAAGCTCAAAAGGAGCCAGCCTACACAGTTAGAGTCAGATGAGGGGCAACTGGTCTCCCAAGTCTCAGTGGAGGGATGCATAGACGGCAGAAAATACACCCTGCAGCCTGGCCCTGACGTGCATTTTTGGAAGCTGGCAAGTGAACAGGGCTGCTGGAGTGAGAGAAGGATGGTCTATGGCCTTGAGCAGAGCTGGACAGTCACAGACCTTGGCCACCTCCTTTACCTTGGACTTGGCACACTCTGAATCCAGCAGAACCGCACAATTCTGATGGCAAGAAAGAGATAGGATTAAGGAAAAGGAACAGAACTCTTAAGGAAGATCATCTAGACCCCCAAGTAGTGGGCATTGAACCTGATCTGCAAGTAGATACTCACATTTTCTAATTAATTCCATTCAACTAACATAGTTTTATTGGGAAGAAAAATAAGTTTGGGGGACTTCTTTTCCTACAGACCAAGAAACATTTTTAGATGTATTTCACATATAGTTGGGCACACGCCTTAATTTTTCCTGGCTTCTGTTTCCTGACGTAGAGATGAAAGACTTTAATTCAGTATTCATTAGCTTTCCATCCAATGCACTTCTATGTTTCTATAGATTTCTACTTAGTTCATATATTTTAGCAATACAAAAAAAAAAAAAAAGAAAGAGAGAATTCTTTTACTCTTCCAAACCACAAAGTAGACTATTAAGATTTTGAAATATTTAATATTCTACTCTACAGTTTGAATGAAAAAGAAATGAATCATTTTTTTATATTGCAAAATATATGTACTAAGTAGAAATCTAAAAGTATGGTAGTTATTAATAATCCATAGAGTAAAAACAGTCCCCTAAGTTAAGAAGCAGAAAGGGATGAAAAGATAGAGCACAGAGGATTTTTCAGGCCATGAAACTACTTTGTGTGACACTATAATTATAGATACACATCATTATATTACACAAACTCACAAAACGTACATCTGTGTGAACTCTACTGCAAGCTACGAACTCTGGGTGGTAATGATGTATCCATGTGGGTTCATCGATTGGAATTAATGCCCCACTTGGGCAGGGGATGCTGATAATGGGGAGGTTATACAGCTGGGCTTCCCTGGTGGCTCAGACTGTAAAAAATCTGCCTGCAGTGAGGTTCAATCCCTCAGTAAGATCCCCTGGAGAAGGGCATGGCAACCCACTCCAGTATTCTTGCCTGGAGAATTCCATGGACAGAGGGCCCTGGTGGGCTACAGTCAGTGGGGTCACAAAGAGTCGGACACGACTGAGCAACTAACACTTTCACTTCTCACATTCATGTAGGTGTCAGGTCAAGAGATATATGGAAATTTGCTAAACTTTCCACTCCATTTTAATATGAGCCTGAAACTGCTCTAAAAATAAAGTTTAAAAAAAAAGAGAGAAAATGAGAGAGGAAAAAGTACCAAAAAGTGATGCTCGTGAGCTACTGGCACTCTGAGGGTGTTAGAGGTTTACAATGGTTGAGTGTGTGGCAACACAGCATAAACTAGATCAGCAGTAAACGCACACAACTTTGATAAAAACGACTGTTCTCTCAAGTTTCGCCACTGGAAGGAGCCTGTGTGACTCAATGTCTAATTTGGAAGAAAAAGTGCTTCTGCCATAAACCTTCTCTCTGACAACCTTTCTAATGTGTATGCATACCATATTTATTTCAGAACTGACACACCAGTTTCCAGGAGAAAGGCCAGCCACTACAGATATGTCATAAAAGAGGAAAATACAACCCAGGATACTGTACCTCACACAGCAGTGCAGAAAAGGAGTCATTTGCTTTTTCAAGTGCTTGCAGTGTCTATTCATTTGCAATAAAATACGTTTCTCGAAAGCTTGCTTCCTGTACAAAACAGTTTCTGGGGTTGGAACGAGTGTCTGGGTCCCAAAGTTCAAGCTCACCTTTAGAAAGCCAAGAGGCTTTCTGTCCCTGAGAGTTTGCTCCGAGTCACGTCCCACATAGCTCAGCGCTGTGCACCCGGTGCTTACTCAAGTTCACCAAACTGCATTAAATGCTTTATAAGAATCCTTGGGGAAAACGACTCAACTATTGTTTGGTATTTCTGAGTCAATCTGCCTAAATAAAATAAGAGAAGCCAGGGCTTCCTTGCCAAATGCACTTATAATTGAAATGCAAGTTGTTCATTTTTACTACTTATGTTCAAACTTTTAAAAAGGTCCTGAAGCACAGGTCCTGGGAAACCTGCTCAATTTGAGTCTTATTCCTATCCAAGTTCTCTTTCAGTATAACAGCGAACTGGGACCCCACACTCTCCTCTTGCTAAAACGTTCAAAAGTCCGCATCCTGAAGCATTTTTACATCATCTTCAATCTATTTTCTATACAGGACACAGAAGAGATGTGAAATTTTCCAAGACGGATTTCTGTAAATTCCTTCTTTTCCCATCCTCTGTGTTCTTCTCTTCCCCTCCTTTAAAAATAACATCTCTTTTTTGATATGCATAATGGTTAATTTTATGTGAACTTGACTGAATCACACAGTGCCCAGATGCTTGGGCAAATGTTATCCTTCATGTGTCTGTGACAATGTGCTAGATAAGCTTAACATCTAAAGTGACAGACTGAGAAAAGCAGAAAGAGAAAGGGAAGTCGCTCAGTCCTGCCCGACTCTTCGGGACACCATGGACTGCAGCCTACCAGGGTCCTCCATCCATGGGATTCTCCAGGCAAGAGTACTGGAGTGCAGTGCCATTGCCTTCTCCAGGGGATCTTCCCAACCCAGGGATCGAACCCTGGCCTCCTGCATTGTAGGCAGACGCTTTAATGTGAGCCACCAGGGAAGTCTGAGAAAAGCAGATGGCCCGCTCTAATACGGGCAAGCTTGTCCACTCAGTTGAAAACGAGAAGAAAACAAAAGGGCTGCCTTCCACTGAGCAAGAGGGGGGACTCCTCCCGCCTGACTGCCTTGAACTGGGACTTCAGTTCGGTTTTGTTTTCCTGACTTTGAACTTGAACTAAAAGCACTGGCTCTTTCTGGGTCTTGAACCTGCAGGCATTCACCGGAACCGTACAATCAGCTCTCCTAGTTTTCAGGCCTCCAGACTGACTCAGACTGCTCAGACTGGAACCACACCACCGGCTCGCCCTGGCTTGTCAACTGCAGATCTTGGGAACTTGTCATCCTCCACAAGTGTGTGAGCCAATGCCTTGACATGTGGGTATCTGCCTACACACACACAGACACACACACACACAGACACACACACACACATCTTATTGGTTCTGTTTCTCTAGAGAACCCTGCCTCACACAATATAACATGGAGGGTTTCTAACAAAGACCATATTTCCCCTTGCACAAAAATAACTAAACTGCTTTGTTGAATAATGATGAAGGTTTCCTTCCAGGTGAATATTACCTTTCTATTATGAAAACACAGTGTCATGTTAGAAACAGTTTAGGTTTCAACAGATATTTTCTTCATGGAAACATAACAAACTTCTTTTAAGCACGAGCTAATCATATTTTTACGGCATGGAAAAATCATATCAGAAAGACAGGAAAATGCAGCCAACTGCCATTCATTTTAATGGGAAAGATCATGTGCCTTTTTTCTCTCTGAAACAGGAAAATGTACTATTTTTATTACTGTTATTTTCATTGTGACATACTAGAAACATCCTTAAATGCTGAGTTTTATTTACCTCTCTCAAGTTGAATCTTTATTTCAAAAAGAGCCACACACAAATATAGGGTAACTTTTTTCCTCATGTGCTGAAAGATTTGAAATGTAAAAAAGACTACCTTACTGTTACCAGGCCTTTTAATATCGGTGCTGTGCACAGAAATCAAAAGTGCAAACCTTACAACATCTGACTGCATTTCAAGCATACGGTGACTAAGATTTTTTTTTCTTTACTGAACTGCAATTGAGATTTTTTTTTTACTTCTTTTTTTGCATTTCTTGCCTTGATATTGAGAGTGTGTATCTACTTTTTATGCACTTATTCAATGAAATGCGTGAGCACTGGCATTTACTTTTAGCATGTTCTTTGAGAAAACTTAGATTAAGTTTCACAAAATACATCATATCAGTTCAGTTCAGTTGTCGCTCAGTCATGTCCAACTCTTTGCAACCCCACGAACGCCAGGCCTCCCTGTCCATCACCAACTCCCGGAATCCACACAAACCCATGTGCATCGAGTCAGTGATACCCTCCAACCATCTCATCCTCTGTCATCCCCTTCCCCTCTTGCCCTCAATCTTTCCCAACATCAGCGTCTTTCCAAATGAGTCAGCTCTCTGCATCAGGTGGCCAAAGTACTGGAGTTTCAGCTTCAACATCGGTCCTCCCAATGAACACCCAGGACTGACTTCCTTTAGGATGGACTAGTTGGATCTCCTTGCAGTTCAAGGGACTCTCAAGAGTCTTCTCCAACAGCACAGTTCAAAAGTATCAATTCTTCGTCGCTCAGCTAGCTTTCTTTATAGTACAACTCTCACATCTATACATGACCACTGGAAAAACCATAGCCTTGACTAGACGGACCTTTATCGGCAAAGTAATGTCTCTGTTTTTAAATATGCTGTCTAAGTTGGTCATAACTTTCCTTCCAAGGAGCAAGCGTCTTTTAATTTCATGGCTGCAATCACCATCTGCAGTGATTTTTATGCACACACACATTTACATACTCACACACCCATGCAGACAGATAGTTAGTGTTGGTGTTAGTTGCTCAGTCATGTCCAACTCTTTGTGACCCTGTGGACTGTAGCCTGCCAGGCTCCTCTGCCCATGGGATTTTCCAGGCACAAACACTGGAGTGGGTTGCTGTTTCCTTCTGGAGGAATCTTCCTGACCTGGGGATTGAAACTGGGTCTCCTGCATTGCAGGCAGATTCTTTACTGTCTGAGTCCCAGGGACACATGCACACAGACACTCACACATGGAGACAGCACTGACATCATAACTGTCCTACTCACCAGACTGAAGCTGAGAATTGCTATTAAAAAAACAAAGCCAAAAAGAATGACCACTTAGACTAAAATGCAGGGGGAAGGCACAACTGTCCTGCTATTTTGCATTAATATGACAAAAACATATGTTATGACTTGTTACGATGGAGGAGAGAGAAAGTCTTGATACATAGGAATCTTGAAACATATACGAAGAACCCTTTGGTAGCAAGACTACTTTATCCTAACTTTTAACAAAGGAACACTAGCTCGTAACTAAAGGGTTCAACATATACTGGAAAGAATGAGGATTGTTTTTTTTTTTTTTTAAAGAAAGCACTTCCAGTTCATCTGTTAAGTTAGCTAATCAGAGTGAACAGTATCCAATGATCACATCTCAAAAGGGCTTCATAAGAAATGAATTTGTTTATCCTAAACGCTGAGACTGGACATTTTATAACATGATGAGACCACTCACATACAGAGTGACTAGACAGAACCACCCATTTTTATTTTAAATATTTAGAAATTAAAGACACAACTCTGGGGCCTGACATACTTCAAGAGCAGTTCAGTACAGAACCTTATTTTATGAGGCATCAAGCCTTCCCAAGCCCAAAAAATTCCCTAAGTACCTTAGATTCATTTTCCACAGGCAAGCAAGGATCAGTTTTAAAGTGTAACACTTGGCTTGCCAGAACATCAGCCAGACAGGGATGTTCAAAGGGACAAGTTCAAGTGGAGACGTGAGTCCATGCAGGAAGCTGGAGCACTCTCTCCTCAGGCTTCAGAAGCCAGGAGCCGAAAGGAAAGCAGGGAGGACATCCTATAAAGAGGACTTGGCGTCTTTGAGGGTTGTTTCAAACAGGAGAGTGAGAAATACTTGCAATAAACAGCTAGAATCTACTTGCAGTGTTCCTTTACTGTTAAAGAGGCTTTAGCAAATCCAGCGGTCACAGCCAACAGGAACTCGGCAAATGTCGGAAGGTATTCCCTAAGAACAGTTCAGCACAGAAGACAAATGGAAAGCCAGTTCCTGCTTTCCCATGGAAGGTTCAAAGTCTAGACTGCAGAGCACAATTAATATGCTAAAGGAAATTTTTGCATATCAACTCCTTCTGCAATGCAGTTCCATTGGATCAAGCAAATATGAGACCAACATGGTGCCATGTACTGTGCTAGCTTTTAAAGATGCAAAGACCAATAAATCATTATCAGTGAAAAACCACTGGGCATTTTTAGAAATTCAGCAGTTCCATTCCTAGAAATATGCACCTGGGAGATACCTCTGTACTTCCACAGCTCAAGATACATTAAGCAGTGTTCATAATGGACTCAAGATTAAACGACAAAATGCCACCAGCAGGAGAATGGAAAAATGAGTTGTGCCACATTCCCTAACCATCCCTTTTAATGCTGAAAATCATTCCTGCATGCCAGGCTCCCTAACCTGGGACATGCTTTACCGTTCTGTACAACAATTAATAACATCTAATATACAAATATTATAACAATTCATTCTATTTAGTGTCTTGGTCCCCACTTGGAACTTAAGCTCCATGACAGCTAGAATTTTTAAATTGTTTTTATTAATATATTGGAGTAGAGCTGATTAACAATGTTGTATTAGTTTCAGGTGGACAACAAAGTGATTCAGTTTTACATATACATGTATCTATTCCTTTTCAAATTCTTTTCCCAATTAGGTTGCTAAAGAATATTGCCGCGCCTGTCCACGGAGCCTAGAACAGTATCTGGCACATGAAAAGGATTAAATAAATATGTGGAAGAAAGGGAGAGAGAGAGGGAGAGAAGGAGAAAGAGAAGGAGGGAGAGGGCAAGAAATTCCTAAAAACAGTGAAAATGATAGAATTATAGCTATAGCTTCAACATGAGCAAGTATCATGCTTATAATGCTGATGGGAAAAAGCAAGGTATGAAAAATACACATAGTATGTTTCCATTTACATTAGGTTCCAAACATGCAAAATTACTATTATGATATGTACAGAAGTAGAAAAGCTAAAGATAGAATAACAAGTGTGTGCTAAATACAAAAGCAGGAGGCAGATGACCCGGAGAAGGGGATGGAATTGCAGAGAGCACAGAAGACCTGAAAGTGCTGCTAACATTCTGTTCCTTACGCTGGGCTGCGGGCTCGCATTTTCCTAGTATTCCCCATATTTCACATGGGGAGCAAACGTGCTTATGACTTTCATAATTAATGCAAAAGCAGCAAGTCACCTAAGGAGCCTACCATCTGGTGGACAGTCAAACCTGGTAAGAGATGAACTAGCAGACGGGGATAGGTTTTGAACGAAGGAGCAAGCGTGGACTGTGGAGCGCCCCGTCGGCTGGCCAGACTGGAAATAGTTTTGAAAGCTTCTTTTGACAGTGGCTGAGGGAACTGGTCCCCAGCGGTCACCTGACTTACATAATTTTAAACCTATAGACCATTGGCTACTGTCAGTTATCAAGAGAAGCATTTTAAATATTTAATAATCTTTTAAAGAAGAACTCTGAGTTTTGAAACTTTATGTAAATCTTTTTTTTGTATTCTGTTTGCTTTTTAATTGATTGTACTTGAAAGATACATACATGTAGCTGTATTTTAATCTGCTCCGTACATTAATCACACTCTATAGTTAGCTATTCTCATATTAGACACAAATTATTCCCTTTAAAAAAAAAATGAAGAAATCTCACCTAGCATAGGCAGAATTTGGAAAACTGAAGCAAGAATCAGAGAAAATATTAAGTCATTTGAATAGGTGCTATTAATGTGTTGTCTGTAATGGCATGGAATATTTGTTCTGTATATTCATCAATGGATAATTATTAGCCATTCTAATTATCACTAGAAATAATTACTGAGTAGCAGCAAAATACAAGATATTTGCTAGATACACAGGAAGGTACAAGCATCTGTAAGATACCCTTAGTGAGTTTATATGCTCCTGCTAAGGCATATACTAACAGTCATACCATAGGCATAGGTACCAGGGTTACCTTGAACAACAGAAGTGACTGTGTGTGTTGGGGTTGGTTTCTGCATGAAGTCACAAGAGAGGAGGAGCAGTCTGTTCTCGTGCGAGGGAAAGAAATACAGTGTGCATTGCTGACCACCGCCTGGTCTTACCTTACTCATAATTGGTTCTAACTCTTAACATCAGTGTAAACAGTTATCGTGCATGCCTCCTGGTGTTCTATTGCCAAAGCAATTACAGACATGCTATAAATCCTTCAAACCTCTGCCCTAACTCCACTAATCTTCCTCTTTTTTTTTTTTCTTTTGGTTTTTGACAAATGTTTTGCTTCATCAAATACTAGGTACATTGTGACCAATCAAAAACTTGGCAAAATAACTTTTTTATTTCTTGTCCACAAGACATATGGAAAACTGTCCAAGAGAATAACAAAAGGGCCTTTAATGAGAGATTTCTGGATCACTTTTAGTAACTATGACATAGGGCAAGTCACTTAGGTTCTCAGATATCATTTTGTCATTAGCAAATTAAGGAAGTTCAACTGCATAGCCAGGGACCTTTTATGAAACACACATCCATATGTATGTGCACAGATGAGAGTTTCTACCACATGGATATTTTCCACTGTCAGCTCCATGACTGTAGTCTACAAATGGTTATGTCATGTATACATGAGTGTAGCCCCTTACAATCTTGATCTATATATCTATTCATGCTTATTGAAGTACAGTAGATTTACAATGCTGTATAGTTTCAAGTATGCAGCAAAGTGGTTTTATTACACACATATATGTATGTATATATACATATTATTTTTGAGACTTTTTCATTTTAGGTTAAGCGAAGTGAAAACACTCTGTCATGTCCGACTCTTTGTGACCCCTTAGACTGTAACCTACCAGGCTCCTCTGTCCATGGGATTTTCCAGGCAACAGTACTGGAGTGGATTGCCATTTCCTTTTCCAGGGGATCTTCCCAAACCAGGGCTCGAACCTGGGTCTCCCACATTGTAGACAGATGCTTTATTGTCTGAGCCACCAAAGAATATAGTTTCCTGTGCTATACACTAGGTCCTTGTTGTTTATCTACTTTATATACAGTTGTTTGTATCTGCTAATTTAATTCAGCAAACTCCTAATTTATACCTCCCCTCCTTTCCCTTTGGTAACCATAAGCTTGTTTTCTATATTTGTGAGTCTATTAATGCCACTTGCAGCAACATGGATGGGCCTAGAGATTATCATACTAATTGAAGTAAGTCAGACAAATATCATATGATAAAGCTTACATGTGGAATCTAAACAATGACAGAAATAAATTCATTTAAAAATCACATCTCACTTTAAACTGATGGCAAAATGGCAAAGGGTTTCCAGTTGTTTCAGACGCATGTCACCTCTTAGCTCCTCTTATCTTCCTAATGTGTCCTTAATTTCCTCCTTTTATGTTATCGTCCTCTGCACTCTCCTCCCCAAAACAAAACTTGCTTCTTATACAGCATCCAAATAAACACACTTGTACTCAGAGCACCACTATGCTCACACCCACTGAGTACTTACTGTGTGCCAGCCATTCTCCTGTGTGTTAAATCTGTATTTATTCCTTCAATTCCTAAAACAAACCCAGGAAACTGCATTCCTTGTGAAGATGACATGGCTTCTTCATGAAGGATACAGGATTTGAGTCTGGATAGTCTAGCTCTAGAGTACCAACTCCTCAGTTCAGCTCAGTAGCTCAGTCCTGTCTGACTCTTTGTGACCCCATGGACTGCAGCATGCCAGGCCTCCCTGTCCATCAATAACTCCTAGAGTTTGCTCAAACTCATGTCCATTGGGTCGGTGATGCCATCCAACATCTCATCCTCTATCATCCCCTTCTCCTCCCAACTTCTATCTTTCCCAGCATCAGGGTCTTTTCAAATGAGTCAATTCTTCACATCAGGTGGCCAAAATATTGGAGTTTTCAGCTTCAACATCAGTCCTTCCAATGAATATTCAGGACTGATTTCCTTTAGAATGGACTGGTTGGATCTCCTTGCTGTCCAAGGGACTCTCAAGAGTCTTCTCCAACACCACAGTTGAAAAGCATCAATTCTTTGGCACTCAGCTTTCTTCACAGTCCAACTCTCACATCCATATATGACTATGGGAAAACCATAGCTTTGACTAGATGGACCGTTGTTGATAATGTAAACCAACTCCTAACCCACCATTATAAATGCCAGGACTGTGGATGTTTCCCTATGTGCATGCACAGGTGCTCACTTGCACACAAACACACACACACATATACATGCATACACATATGATTTATGTCTGAGACTCTATAAAGAATAAAACAGCAATATCAGTGTAAGAGGAGAAAACAATTCTCTATAAAATGAGTCTGACCTGGAGATCACTCAGTGTGGGTTTAATTCCAAGTACCCTAAGGGCCTGGTCTGCAGCCTCACCTACAAGGAGGTGCCATCGTTTGGATCTTAATGAGAGACTCAGGTTTATTTAGGAGCCTCAGGGTTATTTTTGGAATCTAGATGTAAGGAACGGACTATTTCCATACTCAGTTGTTGGGCATAACACGCTGGGTCCTTAGAAACCACATATGCCAGTCAGAGTCAGACCCAGTCTGGCACCTGTATGATTCCCTTGGCCTGGTGCCCCTTGGCCTGGCAGCGATAAATAGCAAGGTGGGAGCCAGGATCCGTGCTCCGCCTTCTGAAGGAAAGTGAAGATTTATCCTCTTGGAAAGGAAAGGAAACACTAGCCCAGCCTCCTCAAGATCCTGAGGGCCTGATGCCCTTAAAAAGAGCTTCACTGTGCAAAAGACCCCACTGCAGGGTTTTGGTTTTCTTCTTTCACTCTATAAGAATTTTAGTTAAAAGCCTGCTGTTTTAAAAGTTTTTAGTGTGCAGTTCAGCAGCATTAACTATACACACAATGGTGAGCCACATCACCAGCATCTGTTTCCTCTATCATCACCCCCAAACAGAAGCAAAGACTCCCCATTACCCCTTCACCCAGTCCCTGGTCACCTCTAACCTATTTTCTGTCTCTATAAAGTAGCCTGTTCTAGAGATTCCAAAGAAGTAGAATCTTGTTAATACAGCATCTGTCCTTTCATGCCAGAAGTAGAATCTTACAATATTTGTCTTTTCATGCCGCCTTCAAGTTGCACGTTCATCTACAGCACTCTTAACCCCAAGCACGAGACACTGATGCCTGGAGAGTGGGGAGAGGGGGTCCCCCATGGAGGTCTCCCACTGCTTGTCTCCAGGAAGCCACCTCGTCCACCAAGGCTTCATGGATTTCCAGGGCTCAAACAATAACACCAGATCCAAATGCTTCCTCCACTCAGCTGAATATCAGACTCTCATGTATCTTTCCTGCAATTACCTCTTCAGCTTTCAGAACTCATAACTCCAGATAGAGCATGCCTGACTCTTGTGTCCAAGCACTGATGGAGTAGCTGACATAAGCTGAGGTTCTTTACTATGAAAGGTGTACTCAGGGTCATTTTAAGTCTCTTGTATGCCTTCAGTTCAGTTCAGTTCAGTCGCTCAGTCGTGTCCGACTCTTTGCGACCCCATGAATCGCAGCACGCCAGGCCTCCCTGTCCATCACCATTTCCCAGCGTTCACTTGGACTCACGTCCATCGAGTCCATGATGCCATCCAGCCATCTCATCCTCGGTCGTCCCCTTTTCCTCCTGCCGCCAATCCCTCCCAGCATCAGTGTCTTTTCCAATGAGTCAACTCTTCTCATGAGGTGGCCAAAGCACCGGAGTTTCAGCTTTAGCATCATTCCTTCCAAAGAAATCCCAGGGTTGATCTCCTTACTCCTCTTAATTTTATAAGCTTTAACCCTATAGGATATCAGTTAAAATGACCCCCATGCATGCTCATATATGTTCAGTTGTGCCCAACTCTTTGCAACCCCATGCACTGAGGCCTGCCAGGTTCTTTTGTCCATGGGGATTTTCCAGGCAAGAATACTGGAGTGGATTGCCATTTCCTCCCTCCAAGGGATGTTCCTGACCCATGGATCAAACCTGTGGCTCTTACATCACCTGCAATGGCAGGTGGATTCTTTACCACTGTGCCACCTGGGAAGCCCCAAAATGACCCACAGCTCACTTTAAATATAATTATGTAGAACTCTGAGTTAAACTGCATTATGCTTTGGTACATTTTAGAGATTGCTAATTCAACCTTTATTTATTACCATGCTATGGTCTCATTTCTGAATTTAACATGTTTGTAGGGCTTAGGGATGAGACCAATAAATCTTAATAAATAAAAAGGCCCATGCATGAATTACAAAATGTTATATTTCAGGTGGTGTTAAGAATATGGATTCTTTAGTGACATCTCATTTTGGTTACTGGTTATTGCTCTAAAATCACTTCAAAGTTGAGAAGAGATGAGCTTTATGCAACTCAAACTCCAAACAAGAGATGTACGCTGTTCCTTCATATCATCAAAGCTGAGATAATTCTAAAAGTAGGTTAACATATATACTTTATGAAAGTTGCTCAGTCGTGTCTAACTCTTTGCAACCCCATGGACTGTAGTCCACGTAATTCTCCAGGCCAAATTACTGGAGTGGGAAGCCTTTCCTTTCTCCAGGGCATCATCCCAACCCAGGGATCAGGTCCAGGTTTCCCGCACTGTAGGCGGATTCTTTACCAACTGAGCCACAAGGAAAGCCCAAGAATACTGGAGTGGGTTGCCTATTCCTTCTCCAGGGGAATCTTTCTAACCCAGGAATCGAACCAGGGTCTCCTGCATTGCAGGCGGATTCTTTACCAACTGAGCTATCCCTTTACTTCCTTTCTAATTTGCCACAGAAAAGGGGTCTCAATATTCTTAGCTCATAACTTAGCAGGTATTTTTTTCCATTTGCAAGCACAAGATTTCAAGTGTTGCATTTTCCATCAAATTACCTAACTTTTATTCTCACGACTGTTAACCAACAAAAAGGGGGCAAAAACAGGACCTGCTCCTCACTAGCTAATTATGAAGAGAAAGTATTTTAGTGCATTTAGGATACCAGGCAGATATGGAGTGTTCATCATTGGTAGATATGATGGTCATACACCAAAGGACACACTTTGCTGAGGATTTCAGAGTTCACAAATGAACATGAGAGAGGTCTGCTTGGGCTTTGCTGGTGGCTCAGAGGTACAGAATCTGCCACCGACACAAGAGATGATGGCTTGATCCTTGGGTCCTGAAAATCCCCTGGAGGAGGAAATGGCCACCCACTGCAGTATTCTTGCCTGGGAAAACTCATGAACAGAGGAGCCTGGTGGGCTACAGTCCATGGGGTTACAAAATGTCATGCATGAGATCTGCTTAGAAGAACATACAGGAATTACAATGCAAAGACGGCAGAGACCACATTTCAACTCTGCCATCTTTGGGAGAGAAGCAGCTCTGGAAGTGTCTGCCCATGTGCACATCACCGCTTCCAGCCTATTCCCAGGACCAGAAGCTAGTGGCCCACCCAGAGCAGGATGGATATGGAGAGGGCCTGGGCTAGACCCCTAATAGGCAGAAAGAATTCAAAAGAAAAGCCCAGCCAGTTTGATCTCTCTCCCAGGAACTTAACTGGAACAGGACGATGTCCCCATGGATTTCCCTGTGAGTTGGTTGTTCAGTGGCCACAGACTTGAATGGGGATGATAATAGGAGCTGTATGGCCATTTCAACCAAGCAGGACAGAGATGAACAGAAAGAAGCAAGGATGAGAGCCCCCATGCTGATGGAGAAAAAGAGCCCAGAACAAGGGGAGAGGGAAAGGAGACACAGAGTCACTGACCACCTTCCTGGCTGCTGACAGAGCTCTGTTCTTGCTTCAAGTCCCACATTTATATTCTGCATCACTGCCCTGTGTCCTTTTCCTTCCTTTTCTTTGGCTAATTTGCGGCAAATTTTGGCACCTACAACTAAACAGTGCTTGTCTAAGAAACTTGAGTAAGCTTTCAATTAACCTCTTTAAGCCTCAGTTTCTTCATCTGTAAAATGGGATTCATTTATTCAGTTTATGTTTATCTACTGTCTACTATTTGCCAAGCACCAGCTAAGTAGTGGGGAAACAACAGTTAGGCACTCCAGAAAATATCCCCACCTTTGTGGAGTTTACAGTAGAGGAGAAGACATAAGCTTTAGTGGGTAAATAAATCATAAAATTAAACATAAAATTATAAGTAGGGTAAGTGCCACAAGTGCAGAAGTACATGATAACATAAAAATACATTCCAAAGGGGCTGACTTCAGAGGAAGTCTGAGAGAGAATCTAAGTAGAGATTAACAAGGCCAAGAGGGAAAAGAAAAGCCTTCTAGGCAAAAGGTTCATGATTTGCAAAGATTAGGAGAAAAGGAGAATGGTAAACATGATGGCTACAAAGACAAGTGGGAAAAGGGCACTGTAGGGAAAAGAAGGGAAACTGTGATGTGAGATGAAGCTGGATGAGAGGACTGGGGTCAAAATGCCAAGGGCTATGTGGGCCATGATGAGCATTCTGATCTTTGTCCTAAGATATTTATTCCAAGATCAATGCTGAGCCTTAAGGAGATGTTAAGTCAGACCTGCCTTTGAAACATGCTGGCCATACCATGAAGAATGTATTGGAGGAGGCAGCAGTGGATGTGGGTTGGACCAAGTTAAGTGGCTGCTTTAAAGTCCAGTGCAGAGGACTCAGAGATAGGGAGAAAAGTCATTAGTTTGGCTAAGGATGTATTGAGCAGAGGTGTCTCTGAAACAGACAAGACTAAACATTTCATCTCAAGGCTACTGTGTGGACCTGCTGACAAGGTCTAGGTCAGAGATACATATTCTTGAGCCAAGGAGACGAATCTGTAGAGTTAATGGAAGACTCGGGCACAGGTGAGTTTGCCAAGGGAAAGATGATGGTGTGAGGAGAGGAGAAGGTAGAGGGTAGCCAGTGGGTAGTGACTGGCATAGAGGCAGGTGGTCCACACGGGAGGCAGAGGCAAGACCAGGAGAACTGATGTGGCATAAGCCACGGACAGGAAGAAGTAACCAACAGCATCCATCAAATGACAGGCTGGCTAATGGAATTAAACTGGACAATAGACAAAACCTCCAGGACAATACAGGGCATGGCGGAGTGAGCTCTGGAAATAAAAAAGGCAGTTACTATCATGAATGGCTCACAGATTTTGTGAGCACCAAACTAGACGATCCATATGTCAGAGCAGAAGGCTTTCAGCAGATGTAATTAGCAAATTCTTGTCCCCTTTTGAAAATCGGATGAGGTACTTTATGTCCAAAAATTCCTCTAAGGCTAAAAGCTACCATGAAATAGGCAAGATGATAAGAAAATGACAAGAACACCGAAGGAAGAGATGAGACTCTCTGGAACAGAAGAAACCTGGACATAACACTGGACATAGAAGCCAAAAGTGAAATTGATTTTCAAGCTTCTCTCAGTGCAGAGGTCAGAAGTACTGTATTCCCTCAGTTCAATTCAGTCGCTCAGTAGTGTCTGACTCTGCAACCCCATGGACTGCAGCACGCCAGGCTTCCCTGTCCATCACCAACTCCTGGAGTTTGCTCAAACTCATGTCCATAGAATCAGTGATGCCACCCAGCCATCTCATGCTCTGTCATCCCCTTCTCCTCCTGCCTTCAGTTTTTCCCAGCATCAGGGTCACATATACATAAACACACAAACACACACACACACACACACAACCTTCAAATCCAGAAAAATGAATTTCTTTGGAAAGATCCTTAACATGTCTTTTTTTGAAAACTGCTAAAGATTGATCCCCTATCAAATAAACTTAAAATCAATAACTGAAGATCAATAGGAAACCCAGCCGTTACCCTTCTGCCACCACTGCACAGCGTGAGGCTAGGCAATCTTTAAACTATTCAGGTAATGATTTTCCTCCTGGGCTTGAGAAAATTCCTTCCCAAGGCCGAAAGAGTAAAATTCTTGCTCTTGACAATATGTCATGTAACGTATACAGGACAGACCCCCTAGTGTGAAAACCAGTTGGATAATTATGCAGAGATAATGCACGGTTCTCGTGCTTTGTAGACAGAAGCCCCCAGAGCACCAAGGCTTTCTGCCTTCAAAGGGCAACTATTCAAATGTTGCCTAACAGCTAAAGAAACGGGATTCCATGGTAACATAGATGCTCCTGGGTCAAGTACATGGACATGCAAATGAACCCAGACTAATGGACCAGGGCTTACTCCAGTGGGGTTTTCTCTAATCGGGTTCTTGTGCTGTGAAATGACAATTCTGCGGCCGTGCAGGGGACAACACAAACATTTAGAGATGAAAGGCAGGGGCGGCCCAGGAAAACATTTTCTGCCTCATTCTCCCGACCGAAAAAAGTGGATGTTCATTTTACTTAAAATTGGCAGAAAATAATAACTCCCACCCTGTTTTGTATGGCCCAGAGCCAAGATTTCAATTTTAACATTTGCTCGTATGCTACTGTTTAAGTCAAGTCTTGAACTGTTTCAGCTGCTCCGAATGGGAGGTCAGAAATGGTGGGTGGGCGAGCTGGTGGCCAGGTGGGCGCCCTTGAGTCAGGATCCAGGTGAGGCGTAAGGCGATGGCAGTCTCATTACCTGCGGGCGATTTCTGGAACAGAGGGTGAGGCATTTTCCGGGAAGAGTTCAGGAGCACTGTCACCACGAAGAGACCTGGACTTGCTTTAAAATGGTAAACAAAAATGGAAATAGAAAGGTTTAAAAGCAGTCTGGTGGCAAAGGGAAGCAGGAAGTTTGCAAGATGCCCTGAATCGACCTCTGGCCACTCAACAGCTTGGGGGAGAGATCTCTGAGTCCCCGACTTAGCATCTGTGACATCAAAGGGCTGACACATGTCTTTCATGTCTTCATGATTCCTTTAAGGCCTCAGTGGCACCATCCAGTATGCCATCTCTTTGGTCTATTTTTTTTTTTAATTGGAGTGTAATTGATTTACAATGTTGTGTTACCTTCTGCTGTAAAGAAAAGTAATAGAGTCAAATATATATACATATATCCACTCTGTTTTAGATTCTTTTCCCGTGTAGATCATTACAGAGTATTGAAGGAGTTCCCTGTGCTATACAGTAGGTGCCTGTTGATGATCACATATATATATATATATATATATATATACATATATATATAAAATAGCATATATGCTAACCACAATCTCCCAATTTATCCCTTCCCTCTATCTCCCCTGGTAACTGTAAGATTGTTTTCTACATCTGTGACTCTATTTTTGTTTTGTAGATAAGTGCATCTGTACCTGTCTTTTTAGACTCCACGTGCTTCCTTCTGTTTCTATTTGGCATATCAAAATCGCCATGGGTTCCTCATCACCAATCACACCATCTCCGCTACCAGAGCCTGTTAACTATGTCCCAGAAGCCAAGTGCTACATGATTTTTATTCCAGGCACCAGTTATCTCCCAACAGCTCAGTGGTGGAAATGAGTTTTCCAAGCCTCCTTCAAGGGAAAATAAAAATATTAAAGTTTCTTTTGAAAAGTCCTGCCAGACTTCTAGCCTTACATCTTTAGAGGACCTTTTTTATTTAAAGCCCCCCTGAGAGGTGGAAAGAAAACTGGAATCTGGGAGAATGTTCCTATTTCAACAAATGAAGCCAATGCTCCCTAGCAGAAGAGATCTTCAAAAACATGACTCAGGGAACTCAACCCGGGGCTCTACAACAACCTTCAGGGGTGGGGTGAGGCAGTAGGTGGAGGGAGGTTCAAGAGAGAGGGGACACAGGTATACCTGTGGATGGTTCATGTTGATGTTTAGCAGAAACCAACTCAATACTGGAAAGCAATTATCCTTCCATTAAAAATAAATATATATATATATTTTTTAAAGAAAGAAACATAACCCTCCTAGGCCGTTTCTCAGAAGCTCCTGCTGGACACAGGCTCCTGCCAAAATCTCTAAAGATATGCTGTGTGCACCAGCACGGTGACCACTCATGGCCTTGCTTCTAGAAGCATCCTTCTCCAGCCCCTCAGCTACCCAGCTTCTGCCCACTGCACCCTATTGGTAATGACCAGGTCTCTGGGTTTCTAAACTTTCTCCCAGAAGGACCACCCGAGCAGCTAACTGTAATGAAGGCAGCAACAGAGTAGATTGGGTGGCATCCAGCTTTTCTAGAAACAGCCAGAAGGAAGCCTTTTAGGCTTTACAGGTCTAAGTGTCAAAATCAAGTTTACTATGTAGATTACAATCCAGAAGAGAAAACACTTTCCACGCCTTTTATTCACTGAAATCCACAAAGTAATAACAACAGTATAATCACTTATAGAATACAAGACTATTAATGAAAGACTGTAATTATTTTGGAGGGAGTGGGGATAACATTACCCTTAATTTAGATTCTAAAGGTATTGCTTCCTATGATCAACTCAATCACAAAGTTCATCCATGAAAACCATCCTCAGCTTTGTGGTTGTTTAGTCAATAAGTCGGAGAATTCAATGGCACCCCACTCCAG
The DNA here is from genome assembly GCA_006408675.1 of Madoqua kirkii. Taxonomy (NCBI): domain Eukaryota; kingdom Metazoa; phylum Chordata; class Mammalia; order Artiodactyla; family Bovidae; genus Madoqua; species Madoqua kirkii. The sequence continues at coordinate 41,143 of SJYC01123108.1, forward strand.
TACTCTTGCCTGGCAAATCCCATGGACGGAGGAGCCTGGAAGCCTGCAGTCCATGAGGTCACTGAGGGTCAGACACGACTGAGCGACTTCACTTTGACTTTTCACTTTCATGCATTGGAGAAGGAAATGGCAACCCACTCCAGTCTTCTTGCCTGGAGAATCCCAAGGATGGGGGAGCCTGGTGGGCTGCCGTCTCTGGGGTCGACTTAGCAGCAGCAGCAGTCAATAAGTCATGTCTGATTCTTTGTGACCCCATGGATTGTAGCCCGCCAGGCTCCTCCATCCATGGGGATTTCTCAGGCAAGGATATTGCAGTGGATTGCCATTTCCTTCTCTAGGGGATCTTCAGGACTCAGGGATCGAACCCAAGTCTCCTGCATGGGCAGGTGTATTCTTTACTGCTGAGCCACTAGGGAAGCCATCCTCAGTTTGAAAGTGAAAGTGAAGTCGCTCCATCATGTCCGACTCTTTGCAACCCCATGGACTGTAGCCCACCAGGCTCCTCCATCCATGAGATTCTCCAGGCAAGAAAACTGGAGTGGGTTGCCATTTCCTTTTCCAGGAGATCTTTCCAACCCAGGGATTGAACCCAGGTCTCTCCCATTGTAGATAGACGCTTCACCATCTGAGCCACCAGGGAAGTCTCTCTGAAGAACAGAGAGGTTAAAGGTTACACAAAAGGTCTGCAGTTACCACCCAGGTATGAACACAGGCAGACTGAGAGCTCTCTGCACTTCCCTGCCTGCGAGCTGTATTTGATGAATGTTAGCTATTATGACTTTCATTCTTGTTAATGAGCTATGTCAGTGGAGTAATTAGGATGATGTTTTAATGTACATTCCAGAACACAGACATCAAAATGTGCTCTGTCCTTCAAAAGAGTTCACCTTCGCAGGCTTTCCACATTCAGAATAAAGCACCACCGGTCTGAAAGGTTCTTGGTTTTCCCTCTCAAAACCATAGCTTATTAACTTCAGGAGGCATTCAGACTCCTTCCTCTTTTGCTCCTTATTTCCCTTTCTACATTATAAGCTAGTATATCAATTAATAGAATATTAGACTGCCTCATCACATGGGTCTATTGTCACCTTAGGAAAGAAGAACTCCAGGAATCCTTCAATGGCTAAATGGGAAACTAAAATGCCAGGCCAGGATGTTTCCCAGTTTGTCAGGGGCGGTCACCTAGGTCTGTTTTCAGCATGCCCAGACACCCACCCTCCCACAGATCTGGCCTAGGGGCATGGAGGCGGGGGGCCCGGCCCCGACAGCACACCCCCTTTTGCAGCTGCCCAGTGGTCCTCCAGTCAGCTCTCATGGGTTCCTGCTCTTTCCAGCTTTGCACAGCGCTGCCAGAACCTTCCTCCCCAAGCATCCATGCAGTTCCCTGCTGGCCCTGAGGAGCTACACTGTAGGGGAACATTTCCCCAGAGGTAAATCAGTCTTCCTTAAATTTTCTTTCAATATTCATCCTCAGAGGGCAAGCATCAGAAGCGGAATAGGAGGTGCATGGCAACGGGTGAAACCTCCCAGAAGGAGCTCATAAATCGCATCCTAGAGGTTCACCTCATGGCCCTTTACCCTCTGAGAACCTCAGATACTCTCTGGAATTGCAAGTGCAAAATGACAGCTCCAAATCCCTAGCACTGGTCCAAATCTCTCCTCCAAGACAAACACACGTCTCACCTGCCAGACCATGCCCACCGGCACTGCCCCCTCCCCGGGGTGCCCACTCTCCCAATGAGCTCAGCGTGTCAACTACGATGTGCTCAACAGCGTCTTCCAGTTTTCAACTCGACTTGTGATCACCTCCTCACACACTCTGCCTCCCAGTTCCCAGACTCTCCACCCTTTGCATCTGCAAAGCCCCTTCCTCACTGTATACCATGTCTATCAAAGGTGAGAATCAAACTGCAGGCCTCCCATGTAATTTGAAACATTCTAGAAGATATACTGTAACAGTGAAAAAGGTAAAACTAACTTTAATATATTATATTTAATGCAATAAAGTCATAATACTATGACTTCCATATGGAATCAATATAAAATTTTAAGGAGATATTTTAAATGTGTCTTCATGCTAAGTTTTCAAAATCCAGGGTGTGTTTTCCTCTTAGAGCAGGTCTTGATTGCAATTAGCCATATTTCCAGTGCTCGGGAGCCACATGTGGTCAGCAGCTACCATCATGGACAGTGAAGTGAAGTGAAATCGCTCAGTTGTGTCTGACTCTTTGGGACCCCATGGACTGTAGCCTGGTAGGGATTTTCCAGGCAAGAGTACTGGAATGGGTTGCCATTTCCTTCTCCAGGGGATCTTCCTAACCAAGGATCAAACCCGGATCTCCTGCATTGTAGGCAGACACTTTACCATCTGAGCTACCAGGGAAGGCATTATGGACAGTTCAGTTCAGTTCAGTTCAGTCGCTCAGTCATGTCCGACTCTGCGACCCCATGAATCACAGCATGCCAGGCCTCCTTGTCCATCACTAACTCCCAGAATTCACTCAGACTCACGCCCATCAAGTCGGTGATGCCATCCAGCCATCTCATCCTCTGTCATCCCCTTCTCTTCCTGCTCCCAATCCCTCCCAGCACCAGAGTCTTTTCCAATGAGTCAACTCTTCGCATGAGGTGGCCAAAGTACTGGAGTTTCAGCTTTAGCATCATTCCTTCCAAAGAACACCCAGGACTGATCTCCTTTAAAATGGACTGGTTGGATCTCCTTGCAGTCCAAGGGACTCTCAAGAGTCTTTTCCAACACCACAGTTCAAAAGCATCAATTCTTTGGCACTCAGCTTTCTTCACAGGACAGGACGGGTCTAAATTCTACCCAACATTCAAGGATCAGCTAAGCCCCTTCCTCCTGCAAGATTCCTCTGGTTCCTGCCGTCCTTTGTACCTTGCTCTGCACTTCCATCATAACGCCCACCAACACAGGCTATTGGAAAAAATTTTCCCACAGATTTTGTAAGTTTTATCGTCACAACTAAGTTCCAAACATATAAACATTTGCCCTATCTATAGTATATCTCGGAGAAGGCAAAAGCATCCCACTCCAGTACTCTTGCCTGGAAAATCCCATGGACGGAGGAGCTTGGTAGGCTGCAGTCCATGGGGTCACTAGGAGTTGGACATGACTGAGCGACTTCACTTTCATTTTTCACTTTCATGCACTGGAGAAGGAAATGGCAAACCACTCCAGTGTTCTTGCCTGGAGAATCCCAGGGACGGGGGAGCCTGGTGGGCTGCCGTCTCTGGGGTCGCACAGAGTCGGACACGACTGAGGCGACCTAGCAATAGCAGTAGCAGCAGCAGTACAGTGTATCTATCTTAATGCCAGATATAACCTTTCAATAAGTATTAATTTATTGACAGGGAATCCACAAATTGTGTCAGTAGTAAATAAAGGGGAAACTGAAGGTAGAATCATTAAAAATTGAAAGAAGCAAAAACACAGTGACATTCAGTTGAAGAAAATGACAATCACATAAAATATACTGCTACCTTTGCACAGAGCTATCATTCAGTTGAATCTATATTTTTGCATGTGTGAATTTCAGATCCTGGCATATTAACATCAGGCCTGCAATCCTCAAAGAATATGAGGTAATAACAGTGGAGAAAAACCAGAGCTGATAACAAATTAAAAAGATGCACAGCACAGAAGCTCTTTAGCACACTGTTTGGGAGGGGCCATCCCTGATTAGGTGGCAAACTCATAAGTAGACGCTAGTGTTCAGGAGGGATTTCTTGTCTTGTTCATGTTGAACCCTCAGCCCTGGGGCAGTTAGTTCCATTACTCCACTGCTCCTAATTTCCCTTTTTAAATTATAAACTATTATACCTGCAACCTAGACAGCATATTAAAAAGCAGAGACATTACTTTGCCAACAAAGGTGTGTCTAGTCAAAGCTATGGTTTTTCCAGTAGTCATGTATGGATGTGAGAATTGGACTATAAGAAAAGGTGAGTGCTGAAGAATTGATGCTTTTGCACTGTGGTATTAGAGAAGACTCTTAAGAGTCCCTAAGACTGCAAGGAGATCCAACCAGTTAATCCTAAAGGAAATCAGTCCTGAATATTCACTGGAAGAACTGATGTTGAAGCTGAAACTCCAGTACTTTGGCCACCTGATGGAAAGAACTGACTCATTTGAAAAGACCCTGATGCTGGCAAAGATGGAAGGTGGGAAGAGAAGGGAACAGCAGATGATGAGATGGTTGGATGGCATCACCGACTCAACGGACATGAGTTTGAGCAAGCTCCTGGAGTTGGTGATGACAGGGAAGCCTGGTGTGCTGTATTCCATGGGTTCACAAAGAGTCAGACACGACTGAGTGACTGAACTGAACTGAATAAGTCTAGGCTCAATCCTTAGAGTAAATACATTTTTCTTTCTATTTATTTTTGGAGGCATTTAGGCATGTGTGGAAGGATGGTTGGTGTGTGTGTGTGTGTGTGTGTGTGTGTGTGTGTGTGTGTGTGTGAATTGCAAAGATTACACCAAAAAGTAGGTGAACTAGCATTGTCATATGTCTAAATGACAAATTAGATGAGAAGCAACTACAAAATCAAAGCAGGCAATGAAAAGAGTAATTGTTAAACATGGGCTTATGGAACAATTAATTCTTGCAAGGACGCTTTGACTGTCACATATACTAACAAGTGTATTTCCAGTGGGTGCTCATCTCAGGGTTCCCTAACCGACTAAAACAGATGAGAAGTATGGATGGATAAGCAAGGGCGGTCTAACTGCTAACAGAAGACAGAACAAATGCAAATTTGGCAGGCTTAGTACACTTCTTTCCTCTACCTATTTCGTTCTGAGAATCATTTCAAAACACTTGGAAGACTTTAAAAGAAATGGCTATCCCATCTACAGCTCAAAAGCCCAATTATCCTCACTATTCATCAGCCTCCTCTCTGAGCTTGACCTTCACTTTTCACCCTTTTGTGCCAGTGACTGATAACCAGACCTTGGCTTGTCAGATTCCCACTGACATACCAGCGGTTTCTCCCTGCATGTGTCCAGGGTTATAGAGAGACAAATTTGAGTGAATACTTTAGCCCCTACTAGACTAGTTTAAAAGTAGGGAATGTGGATTATTCATCAGTATATCCCCAGTGCCTAGCTCAAAGCCTGTTAAATATTAAAAACAATATAAATGGTTGTTGGACCAAACTGGGGTAGCAGATTTTCTTTTGGAAACATTGGAAGAAACTGTCTCCTCTGTATTATTCACAAATGGTCATCCATTAAACCCATGTTTAGATTTTCACTGCTTGGAAACGTCAAATTTCCCTTCTGCCTGGCAAGGGCATCTGGTAGATCACCCCCTTCTCTGTACTGATCCCCAACCTGTTTCTGCTTCAGGAAACCAGTTCTTCTGTATTATGAAAGCGAATCACCTTTCCTGTTTGCATAAAGGGGCATAAAAACCATGGGGACGTTAACAGAAGACAGGTAACCTTGTTCACATTTTAGTGTATCTTATGATTTAAAAAGCAGAAAAGGAATGTGCAGTTTGGAACAGTTCAGATTTGTCTCAATCAAAATATGCAAAAGGTCTTCTGGATTCTGAAGTTTATCTCACCATTCCATGTCTGCTACCAACACAAAGAGTCACTTATGATGCAGGCAATAAAAAATTAGATGTTTGAAATTTCTGGCTCTTCATAAATGCTGAAATTGTGCCAAAGAAATAATAATAGTTATAGGTCTAAGTGTATGAAATATATGCTCACATGGCCCATGGTAGATAGCTACAGTAATTATATTAGGAAAAATAGAGAATGTACTAAAATTGTGACTTAAAATAGTTTGTCATTCCAGGATTGTAGAAAGCTCAGGAAGGTCTGATGGGGGATGGCAGAAAAGTCTCCATTTTCCTTCTGGACCTGCATTTATTAATCAGTTAAATAAAATAATCCAGAAAAAGTAGATGTATTCACACATTCTCATTTAATGCCATACATACTTACATGAAAGTAAGTGAAAAAATCTACATGAAACTTATTAGGAAATATATAAAGAATCATACTGTTAGATTAGTAACTAAAGATAAATATTTTTTTAAATTGCTATTTTTCCTTTTTACAATTTTTAAATAAAGCACAGTCACTGGTATAAGGTATAAGGATGTATCAATTCTGTTGTTTCATTCAATTATATGATGTCTTATACAGGACTACCTGCCTAGGCCTTCCTTGGTGGCTCAGAAATCCATCTGCAATGCAGGAGAACTGGGTTTGATCCCTGGGTTGCTAAGATCCCCTAGAGGAGGGCATGGCAACCCACTCCAGTATTCTTGCCTGGAGAATCCTGGCAGGCTACAGTTCATGAGGTCGCAAAGAGTCTGAAGCTGAAACTCCAATACTTTGGCCACCTGATGGGAAGAACTGACTCACTGGAAAAGACCCTGATGCTGGGAAAGTTTGAAGCAGGAGGAGAAGGGGAGGACAGAGGATGATGAGATGGTTGAACAGCATCGCCAACTCATGAATTTGAGGAAACTCCAGAAGTTGGTTATGAACAGGGAGGCCTGGTGTGCTGCAGTCCATGGGGTTGTGAAAGAGTCGGACATGACTGAGTGACTAAGCACAGCACAGCCTACTGAGTCCTCCTTTAGAGAAAGATCTATAGGAACTTATAGAGAGTGACATCCAGGAGGTATAAAGTAAAAAAGAAAAAAAAAAAAAAGCTTCATCTAAAATAATGCTGCCTTTCCTGTAAGAATGAATGAAGAAAGGAAACCCCACAAGGCGACATTTATTTGTACAAAAAGAAACAGATGAAAGGGGAACAGGAAAGTACAGAAAATGGCTTCCTACAAGACGAACGGGAGTTGGGGGAGGGCTAATGGATAGGAACGGGAGACGCCTCTCCCACTACACCTTTCTATATACACAGTTTTGATTTTGGACCCTTTTGTTTCCCATAATAACAAGTAAAATTAAATTCCCCAAAATGATAAGAAAAATCAACTCTCTTAGAATACAAAGAGTATGGGTGGGATGTCGGCTTTGTGATGATGTAGGAGAATGGCTTTATTCTTAAGAGATTCATGCTGGAGTGTTTGGGAGTAAGGCATTATTATATCTGCACTTTATTAGCAAATATGTCAGTTGAGTGAGAACTGCATATACAAGTGTGTACTCACACGTGAGAACATGTATGTGTGCTCACACACACATACACATGGATAGAGAAGATGAAGAACTAGAAAGAGATGAGACCAGGGAAAGGTTACCAAACAACATTTTATCTTCATTCTTTTTTCTCCAACCACTGAACACGATTTTACCCAGAGCCTTGGGGAGCTGTTTAAGGGCTGGACAGCCTCATTGGTAGAGGCTGGAGGGCCAGGGGATTAGAGAGGCAGGCAGGAGATTACCCCTGGGACATGAGATTGGGTTGTGAAGGCTTTAAACCTGGGAAGATATATCTTCATCCTACACAGGGGAAAAGAAACAACTTGGACCAAGTCTGCCTTCAGATCAGATTCCCTGAGGCAAAATGGCTCAGTAAAGGATATGCAGATATACTGCCATAACCAGAAGTTTGTTTTCAATCTGTGAGGCACCAAAGGGGAAAGTTGGGGGAGGAATAAATTAGGAGTTTGGGATTAACAAACACACCCCCTACTATATATAAAACAGATGACCAACAGGGACTATAAAAGACACAGAACTCTACTCAATATTCTGTAATAACCTATATGGGGAAAGAATCTGAAAAACAATCAATATATGTATGTATATGTATAACTGAATCAGGCTTCCCAGGTGAATAATGGTAAAGAACCCACCTGCCAAGCCAGGAAGCATAAGAGACACAGGTTTGAGCCTTGGGTTAGGGAGATCCCCTGGAGGAAGGCATGGCAACCCACTCCAGTATTATAACCTGGAGAATCCCATGGACAGAGGAGCCTGGTAGGCTACTAGTCGATGGGGTTGCAGCAAAGAGTTGGACACAACTGAAGCAACATAGCACACAGGCACGCATTAGTGAATTACTATGCTGTCCACCTGAAACTGGGCTTCCCAGGAGCCACGGTGGTAAAGATTCACTTGAAAGGCACAAAATATGGGTTCAGTTCCTGGCTTGGGATGATTCCCTGAAGAAAGAGGTGGCAACCTACTCCAGTATTCGTGCCTGGAAAATTCCATGGACAGAGGAGCCTGGCGGGCTACAGTCCATGGGGTCACAAAGAGTTGGACATGACTGAGCGACTGATCTCACACACATTCATAGAGACATACACACACTCACACACACCCCTGAAACTAATACAACTGTCAATCAACTATACTCCAATAAAATTACTTTTAAAAAAGGTATGCAAATCTAGAATTCTGAACTTTCATTTATGACCTTTTAAATGATATTGTCCCTGTCAATTAAGGCAAAACACTCTACTCAAGAGTCTTCTATCTCCCTCAAACTGGCTCCACCATAGTCTATTCCAGGGACCATGGCTAAATCAAGCAGAATGCTTGTTTTGCATCTTTAACTGGAAAAATGAATACTCTAGTCATTCTGAAAAACGTTTTATCACAAAACAATGATAAGAACAACTAGGATTTTCACCCAAACTTCGTTATTTCCTGAAAACCCACAAACAGAGTAAAATGAAGAACCCTTATTAAGAACTGCAGTAAACATTTTTATTTAAAAATTTTATTGAAGTGTAATTTACATTTTTTATTAGTTTCAGGTGCACAACATAGAGATTCTCCGAAAAATACAACAAACTAGTAATATAACACAAAAGAAGCAGACTCACAAATATACAGAAAAAAACAGTGGTTACAGTGTGTGTATGTGGGGGCGGGTGGGGGGCAGTATAGGGAATGAGAGAATGGGAGGTACAGACTATTGGGTATAAGATAGGCTCAAGAATGTTCTGTATAACACAGGCAATATAGCTAATATTTGGTAGTAATTGGTAAGGAAACTTTAAAAATTGTATCAAAATTATTTTAAAAATACTTTTGTAGATTATACTCCATTTAAAATATTACAAAGCAATAGCTATATTTCCCTGTACTATATCTCCTTGATGCATATTTATTTTATACATATTGGTTTATACCTCTTAGTCTCATGTCCCTAAACGTCCCTACCCACTTCCCTCTCCCAACTAGTAACCAATAGTTCGTTCTCAACATCTGTGATTCTGTTTCTGCTTTGATATATACATTCATTTGCTTTATTTTTTAAGATTCCACATATAAATAATAACACAGAGTATTCGTCTTTCTCTAACTTATTTCACTAAACATAATACTTACTAGGTCTCTATACATTGTAGAATATATAATTTCATTTGTTAAGGCTGAGTAATATTATATTGCATATTTACACAACATCTTCTTCATCCATTCATTTATTGATGGACATTTAGTTTCCTTCCTCATCTTGGCTACTGTGAATATTATTGGGAATCATATATATTTTTGTTTTAGTTGTTCATTTCCTTTGGATATATATCCAGGAATGGAAATGCTGGATTATATGGTAGTTCCAAGTTAATTATTTAGTTTTCATTTTAAATTTAATTCTAATTAGTAGTTCTAATTTTAAGTGAATTATTTTCTAAATGAACTCAGAATAATTTGAGTTATATGCAGAATGCCATTATTTCATAAAATAATCAAAATATTATTTACATAATACTCTTCAGTTTGCAAAAGAAAGCCTAAGAGATATGTCAGAAAAAATGGCCTCCTTTCATGAAGGCACCAAGGCAGGCAGATGAACTACATGAGGAGCATCTGACCACATCCTCAACAAATAAATGTACAGAGTATCCAATAAAATCTCTCTTCTAGGATACCAAGAGTCCCCACTCTGTCTCGGTCAATAACAGAACCTTTTCCTGAAGACAGAAAGCATCATAGCCCAACCAGTCAATGCACAGATGACTCACAGTTAACATTAAAAAAAGTAGCATTTAGAAAAAGTTCCCTTGTGGCTAAGTTGGTAAAGAATCCGCCTGCATGAGGGAGACCTGGATTCCATTCCTAGGTTGAGAAGATCTCCTGGAAAAGGGAAAGGCTACTCACTCCAGTATTCTGGCCTGGAGAATTTCAGAGGCTGCATAGTCTATGGGGTAGCAAAGAGTCGAACATGACTGAGCTACTTTCACTCACTCACTTAGACAAAATACTATGTAGACCAGCAAGAATAATTCTGCTCATGAAAGTCCTTAAGCAAATTCCAAAAAGATTTCCCAGCATCCTTGTTTGGAACTTCAGTTTGTGTGTAGGTAAAGGTGAATATTTCTTGCAAAGATGGGCTCGATAGAGGACAGAAATGGTATGGACCTAACAGAAGCAGAAGATATTAAGAAGAGGTGGCAAGAATACACAGAAGAACTGTACAAAAAAGATCTTCATGACCATTGCAAAGAAATAGAGGAAAACAACAGAATGGGAAAGACTAGAGATCTCTTCAAGAAAATTAGAGATACCAAGGGAACATTTCATGCAAAAATGGGCTCAATAAAGGACAGAAATTGTATGGACCTAACAGAAGCAGGGGATATTAAGCAGAGGTGGCAAGAATACACAGAAGAATTGTACAAAAAAGATCTTCATGACCCAGATAATCATGATGGTGTGATCACTAAGCTAGAGCCAGACATCCCAGAATGTGAAGTCAAGTGGGCTTTAGAAAGCATCACTATGAACAAAGCTAGTGGAAGTGATGGAATTCCGTGGAGCTATTACAAATCCTGAAAGATTATGTGGTGAAAGTGGTGCCCTCAATATGCCAGCAAATTTGGAAAACACAGCAGTGGTCACAGGACTGGAAAAGGTCAGTTTTCATTCCATTCACAAATAAAGGCAATGCCAAAGAATGCACAAACTACCACACAATTGCAGTCATCTCACATGCTAGTAAAGAAATGCTCAAAATTCTCCAAGCCAGGCTTCAGCAATATGTGAACCATGAACTTCCTGATATTCCAACTGATTTTAGAAAAGGCAGAGAAACTAGAGGTCAAATTGGCAACATCCAGTGCACCATGGAAAAAGCAAGATATCCAGGTAAACATCTATTTCTGCTTTATTGACAATGCCAAAGCCTTTGACTGTATGGATCACAATAAACTGTGGAAACTTCTGAAAGACATGGGACCAGACCACCTGACCTGCCTCTTGAGAAACGTATATGCAGGTCAGGAAGCAACAGTTAGAACTGGACATGGAATAACGGACTGTTTCCAAATAGGAATACGAGTACATCAAGGTTGTATATTGTCACCGTTTTTATTTAACTTATATGTAGAGTACATCATGAGAAATGCTGACTGGAAGAAATACAAGCTGGAATCAAGATTGCCAGGAGAAATCTCAATAACCTCAGATATGCAGATGACACCACCTTTACGGCAGAAAGTGAAGAGAAACTAAAAAGCCTCTTGATGAAGGTGAAAGAGGAGAGTGTAAAAGTTGGCTTAAAGCTCACCATTCAGTAAATGAAGATCATGGCATCCGGTCCCATCACTTCATGGGAAACAGATGGGGAAAGAGTGGAAACAGTGTCAGACTTTAATTATTTGGGCTCCAAAATCACTGCAGATGGTGATTGCAGTCTTGAAATTAAAAGATGCTTACTCCTTGGAAGAAATGTTATTACCAACCTAGAAGGCATATTGAAAAGCAGAAACATTACTTTGCCGACTAAGGTCCGTCTAGTCAAAGATATCGTTTTCCAGTGGTCAGGATTGGATGTGAGAGTTGGACTGTGAGAAAGGCTGAGCACCAAAGAATTGATGCTTTTGAACTGTGGTGCTGGAGAAGACTTTTGAGAGTCCCTTGGAATGTAAGGAGATCCAAACAGTCCATTCTGAAGGAGATCAGCCTTGTGATTTCTTTGGAAGAAACGATACTAAAGCTGAAACTCCAGTACTTTGCCACCTCATGCAAAGAGTTGACTCACTGGAAAAGACTCAATGCTGGGAGGGATTGGGGGCAGGAGGAGAAGGGGACAAGAGAGGATGAGATGGCTGGATGACATCACTGACTTGATGGACGTGAATCTAAGTGGACTCTGGGAGTTGGTGATGGACAGGGAGGTCTGGCTTGCTGCGATTCATGGGGTGGCAAAGAGTCAAACATAACTGAGCGACTGAACTGAACTGAACTGAAGTCAGTTGAGTAGTTAGTGGCTATTAGTATCCTGAGGGGCTTCCCTTGTGGCTCAGCTGGTAAAGAATCCACCTGCAATGTGGGAAACCTGGGTTCAGTCCTTGGGTTTGGAAGATCCCCTGAAGGAGGGAAAGGGTACCCACTCCAGTATTCTGGCCTGGAGAATTCCATAGTTTGTGTAATCCACGGGGTTGCCAAGAGCTGGATATGACTGAGTGACTTTCATCACTTCACTATCCTAAGGATCAGGTTCATCTCAAAACTAAAGTAACTGCAGTAATTATCTGTCTTGTGAATGCTTTTACATTTTGATGCACTTCCAAGTTCTAACTTTTGGCATTATCTGTTATCAGTCTATATATGCCTTCTTAGAGATTTTATTCCAGCAATTTCACAAGTTTATATATATTTATGTATAGATATATATATATATTACCTATAACAGTGGTTCACAAATCAATCCTTCCTAACTGCAATGTTGAATGTCATGTGTTTTTTTTTAAAGCTAACTTTAATTAAGTAATCACTGTCCTAAGAACCTTTCATATTTTAAATTTATCCCTCAAAGGAAGTATATGAATAAAGGTAATTGAGGACATTCATGTTATATATATGTAATCTGCTTAAATTTTCAATCTCTTTTAGCATACATTTAATTTGAAATGTTTCAGACAGTGCATTAAATCAAATAAATACCTTAATAGTATTTAAAATATAGTGGGATTCTGATATGGTATAAGTTTCCATGTAAGTATGTTCCAAGGTTTATATTATATGAATGATTCCTTACTTTTTCAACATATTACATGGACAAATAAAAGAGAGGCAGAAAATTGAAACCAAAGATAACTCCATAATCAGAGATAGAGAAGTCATATGTATTCCAGACATGATTCATTTGATAAATGTCCTTAGTGAAACAAGATTTGGATAGTAATTTTCATTTTTAATTCTTCTACCCAGAGACAACAGTGATAGTAATTTCCCATGTATTTTTTAGCATATTCTCCTATGTGTGTGTGTGTGTGTGTACATATAAACACATACATCATATTTTGTATTGTTATTCACTCACTAACTTATGCCCAACTCTTTTGCAACCCCATGGACTATAACCCTCCAGTTGCACTGTCCATGGGATTTCACAGGCAAAAATACAGGAGTAGATTGCCATTTCCTTCTCCAGGGAATCTTCCTGAACCCTGGATCAAACCCACATTTCCTGCATTAGCAGGTGGATTCTTTGCTGCTGAGCTACAGGGAAGCCTATTATACTTGATTGTAGTAATCAATTGTAGATATATACCCTGGTATATTCAGTTATTTAGATTTGGGTCTGTATCAATTATTTTTTGGTGAATAACAAACACACCACATATTAATGTCTTTAAAATTAGCTATTTATTATTTTACATAGATCTATAATTAAGTCAGATGGGCCTGGGTATTTGGGCCAGAATTGATTCAAAGTTGGTTAGGTTTACTCATGTGTCTGAGGTGACCAGATTGTTTGGATCTGGACTGGCTGACCTAAAATAGCCTCAGCTGAAAAAAAAAAAAAAAAGCATCTTTGTTCTTCGTGATTTCTAGTCCTTCAGCAGACTACTTAGGGTTTGTTCTCATGGGTGTGACAAAGACCTGGGAAAGAGTGCTCTCAAACAAGTATTCAAGGAGAACACAGAGGATCAAGAGAGATAATGGAAATATACAGTTGCTTCCTTGAACCTGTACCTCCATGAAATTTGCTATTCTCTCATTGGTAACAGCAAGTCAAATATATAAGCACAGACTCAGTACAATGGGATACCTGTCCAAAGAGCATGTATACAGTGAGGTTTGAAATATTGAAGACAATGATGAAATAAATTTAATGATGATTTTTTATTATTTCAAATATTTTGCTAAAAAACACATTGCTGCAGAGAAGATCCTTTAGCCAATCTTTTTTATATTTATGCTTCCTAGGTGTTGCTAGTGGTAATGAACCTGCCTGCCAGTGCAGGAGACATAAGAGACGTGGGTTTGATCCCTGGTTGGGGAAGATCCCCTGAAAGAGGAAATGGCAATCTACTCCAGTATATTTATAGCTTGATAATTTCACTTCTAGCTTGGAAGATCCAGTACTGAATGTATTTTTTTTATATTGAGTTAGTCAAATCACAAATGATCAATTCTAATGGTCATGAAATGGACTTCAAAACAAAACAACAAATGAAAATAACACAATGTTCCTTGCTCTGAGTCATAAGATGTTAAGATGTTGAGAAGTACTACAAAAAGGATATGATTTTTTTTTTTTTACCTGTAGCCACAAGACACTGAAAAACAGCTCTAGAAATGTTAAGAATCAATGATGGGTGAAATTCTGACATTTTCAGTATTTTGGTTCACACTGATGCATTGTTTGGAAGATGATTGCCTTCAGGACAGAATCCTCATCATTTTATGTCAAACTTGAAAAATATTAAGTACAATGCTATATATCGCCCTTGCAAAATATACACAGCTGCCTAGTCAGGCAATCAGCTCCTCTGAGCTTACAGATGATTTACCTTATCCTACCAAGAATTCTAAGAGCTGTATATTCATATTATATTTGAGACCTTGTAAGAAAACTTGTTCTTGATAGCATGAATGAGTAAAATTATCCAAGCACCTCCAGTGCAATGTGGATAAACTGTACTTGTTTCATTAAATCTGTTTCTAAAATACTGATAGAAACATTGACTGTAGATTACCTCTCAGTTTGGGGATGCTTTGCAAACTACAATCAGAGCAACATATGTATGATAAACAAGGGAGTATGGCATTGGTGCAGTGGAGGTTAAAATCTACTACAAATTAAATTTGAAAAAACTCACAAGTATCTAAATAATGTGACATATATGAAATTACTTTTTATATAAAAACTAACTAAACACACACACACACACACACACACACACACACACACACACACACATGCAGCCAGCCTAAAAGTTGTGAGTTAATTTTATTTGGAGACTTTACTGAGGACTATAACCCAGAAAGGCATTGGCATAATCAATAAAGCAGAAATAGATGTTTTTCTGGAACTCTCTTGCTTTTCCCATGATCCACCGGATGTTGGCAATTTGATCTCAGGTTCCTCTGCCTTTTCTAAAACTAACTTGAACATCTGGAAGTTCATGGTTCACATATTGCTGAAGCTTGGCTTGGAGAATTTTGAGGATTACTTTACTAGCATGTGAAATGAATGCAATTGTGCGGTAGTTTGAGCATTCTTTGGCATTGACTTTCTTTGGGATTGGAATGAAAACTGACCTTTTCCAGTCCTGTGGCCACTGCTGAGTTTTCCAAATTTGCTGGTATATTGAGGGCCCCACTTTCACAGCATCATCTTTCAGGATTTGAAACAGCTCAGCTGGAATTCCATCACCTCCACTAGCTTTGTTCATAGTGATACTTTCTAAGGCCCACTTGACTTCACATTCTGGAATGTCTGGCTCTAGGTGAGTGATCACACTGTTGTGATTATCTTGGTCATGAAGATCTTTTTTGTACAGTTTTTCTCTGTATTCTTGCTACTTCTTCTTAATATCTTCTGCTTCTGTTAGGTCCATACCATTTCTGTCCTTTATCAAGCCCCTCTTTGCATGAAATGTTTTCTTGGCATCTCTAACTTTCTTGAAAAGAGCTCTAGACTTTCCCATTCTGTTGTTTTCCTCTATTTCTTTGCATTGATCACTGAGGAAGGCTTTCTTATCTTTCCTTGCTATTCTTTGGTACTCTGCATTCAGATGCTTGTATCTTTCCTTTACTCCTTTGTTTTTTCCTTCTCTTTTTTTCACAGCTATTTGTAAGGCCTCTTCAGACAGCCATTTTGCTTTTTTGCATTTCTTTTCCATGGGGATGGTCTTGATCCCTATCTCCTGTACAATGTCTGTGCATAGTTTATCTGGCACTCTATCCATTAGATCTAGTCCCTTAAATCTATTTATCACTTCCATAGTATAATCAAAAAGGATTTGATTAAGGTCGTACCTGAACGGGCTATAATTTTGCCTTACTTTCTTCAATATAACTATGAATTTGGCAATAAGGAATTCATGATCTGAGCCACAGTAAACACCTGGTTTTGTTTTTGTTGACTATATATAGCTTCATCTTTGGCTGTGACAAATATAATCAGTCTGATTTCAGTGTTGACCATCTGGTGATGTCCATGTGTAGAGGCTTCTCTTGTGTTGTTGGAAGAGGGTGTTTGCCATGACCAGTGCATTTTCTTGGCTGTTTGGAGCACAATAAACTGTAGAAAATTCTGAAAGTGATGGGAATACCAGACCACCTGACCTGCATCCTGAGAAACCTATATACAGGTCAGGAAGTAACACTTAGAACTGGACATGGAACAACAGACTGGTTCCAAATATTAAAAGGAGTACATTAAGGCTGTATAATGTCACTCTGCTTAGTTAACTTATATGCAGAGTACATCATGGGAAATGCTGGGCTGGAAGAAGCACAAGCTGGAATCAAGATTGCCTGGAGAAATATCAATAACCTCATATGCAGATGACACCACCCTTATGGCAGAAAGTGAAGAGGAACTAAAAGGCCTCTTGATGAAAGTGAAAGAGGAGAGTGAAATAGTTGGCTTAAAGCTCAACATTTAGAAAATGAAGATCATGGCATCTGGTCCCATCACTTCATGAGAAATAGAATGGGACACATTGGAAACAGTGTCAGACTTTATTTTTTTGGGCTCCAAACTCACTGTAGATGGTGACTGCCACCATGAAATTAAAAGACGCTTACTCCTGGGAGGAAATGTTATGATAGCATATTCAAAAGCAGAGACATTACTCTCCAACAAAGGTCCATCTAGTCAAGGCTATGGTTTTTCCAGTGATTATGTATGGATGTGAGAGTTGGACTGTGAAGAAGACTGAGTGCCAAGAATTGATGCTTTTGAACTGTGATGTTGGAGAAAACTCTTGGGAGTCCCTTGAACTGCAAGGTCATCCAACCAGTCCATTCTGAAGGAGATCAACCCTAGCATTTCTTTGGAATAAATGATGCTAAAGCTGAAACATCAGTACTTTGGCTACCTCATGAGAAGTGTTGACTCATTCGAAAAGACTTTGATGCTGGCAGGGATTGGGAGCAGGAGAAGAAGGGGACGACAGAGGGTGAGATGGCTGGATGGCATCACTGACTCAATGGACGTGAGTCTGAGTGAACTCCAGGAGTTGGTGATAGACAGGCAGGCCTGGTGTGCTGCTATTCATGGGGTCACAGAGAGTCGGACACGACTGAGCGACTGAACTGAACTGAACTGTTAACCAAGAAAACAGCTTCTCAGATATCTCTGCATTTCTGTTCTAAAGAGTTAAGAGAGGAGGCAGGATATGTAGGATTATTTTGCTGGGGGAAAAACTATGTATTAAACATCAAAAGATTACTGCTAGTGACCAAAAAAAAAAAAAAAAAAGACATCTCAGTTAATGATTGTAGTGCTTTTCTTTGTACAGGAAGATCCAAGTATCTAGGTTCTTTCAAATATTACTCCTTAAATATGCAAGTTAATAGCCTAGGGCCAGTATCCAAGGAACATAATGTTCCCTGTTTTCCTCTATCTTGAGTTTCCCTCAGCATTGTAAGGAGACAATCTTGTTTACTGGAATGGCAGGCAACATTCTCTGTCCAAAACAGTCATAAGTAACCCAAAGCAGTGATATTTCTCTGAAGTAGTTGGCTTTAAAACAAGACTAGAATATGCTTTCAAACTGTGGTGCTAGAGAAGACTTTTGAGAGTCCCTTGAGCAGTAAAGAGATCAAACCAATCAATCCAAAAGGAAGTCAACCCTGAATATTCATTGGAAACACTGATGCTGAAGCTGAAGCTCCAATACTTTGTTCATCTGATGCAAAGAGCTGACTCTTTAGAAAAGACCTTGATGCTGGGAAAGATTAAGGCAGGAAGAAAACGAGGCAACAAAAGATAAGATGGTTGGATGGCATCATTGATTCAGTGGACATGAGCTTGAGAAACCTCCAGGAGATTATGAAAGACAGCAAGTCCTGCTGTGACCCATGGGGTCACAAAGAGTTGGATATGACTCAGTGACTGAACAGTAACATGCCATCTCAGTTTGTAAGGGATCATTTGTCCAAGAGAAAGTTTTTGTCAAATTTTTCTTATAGATATGCACTAATAAGAATCCTAAGTGATATTCAGTAAATTCCATGTGATTCTTACTGTTGAAAATAAGACTGCAGGTCCAAAATGGAGTTGCTTATGCTCAAAGCCACATCATCAGAAACTTAATTACAGTTCAGCTCTCCCAGAATTGGAATCTTAAACAGATCTGGATCACCTGACCAGAAAAGTTAATTAGATAATCTACTTGATAGATCCCTGCCATTTCCTAAATAATGAAGCAATATCATTACAAAGGGGCTTCCATGGTATCTCAGCTGGTAAAGAATTTATCTGAAATGCAGGAGATCCTGGTTTGATTCCTAGATTGGGAAGTTCCCATGGAGAAGGGATAAGCTACACATTACAGTATTCTTGGACTTCCCTGGTGGTTCAGACAGTAGAGAATCTACCTGCAATGCAGGAGACCTGAGTTTGATCCCTGGGTTGGGAATATCCCCTGGAGGAGGGCATGGCAACCCACCCTCATATTCTTGCCTGGAGAATTCCCCTGGTGGGCTTCAGTTCTTGGGGTCACAAAGAGTTGGATACGACTATGTGACTAAACACACATTATTGCCAGCTGTTAAGTCTGTTTTTGCTTCCTTCTGCCTCTAAGTCTTTCATTTTTGTATAGCTTTTGGGGCTTATTTCTATCTTAGATTGGATGCTGTTTGATTCAGAATTGTTGAATAAAGCCACTAGGGTCTTTAAAATTTATTCAGTTGAATTTTATTTTTTAACAGTGTTTATCATCTAAAGTGTGTGTTCTAGTCCATAGTTCCAGGACACTGTGATTGTACTTCCCACTGTTTGTCATTGCTGTTCCTCAGTGTGTGGTCACAGGTTTGTTTGTTTTTCACCTCAGACCACTAAAACATTTTAAATTACAGAAAAACAATCAGTTTATTTCTTTCACATATCTTAATTCCCATTAGGACAGTTCTTATTTTGAGTGCAGAAGTAGAAGAGAGTTGACGTTATCCTTTTCTAAACTTATTTATGTACTATATCTTTAATGGACTTGACTATATTTTATCCTTACCTTGAAAGAGCATCCAAGTTCCTCATACTTTTCTTAAGATCATTAGTTTTTAGTATCACTAGAGATCATTTGGTTCCCTGAAAAATTAGTATCCTCACACACATCTTAAAAAAAAAAAAAGCCATAGAAGAGCATGGCTAAAGACTACTAGTTCTCAAAAATTATAGTTATGCCAATTAATGAGATGAATGGGCAACCATTATGTATAAGACATGTTGATAAATTCTAAGACACATAAAAGAAAATAATATCTATACCATTGAGATACCATATATTTAACATATATATACTATATATCAGGGCTTCCCTAATAGCTCAATTGGTAAAGAATTCACCTGCAATGCAAAAGACCCCAGTTAGGTTCCTAGGTTGGGAAGATCTGCCAGAGAAAGGATAGACTAGCCATTACAGTATTCTTGAGCTTCTCTTGTGGCTCAGCTGGTCAAGAACCTACTGCAATGTCAGAGACCTGGGTTTGATCCCCAGTTTGGGAAGACGCCCTGGAGAAGGGAAAGGCTACCCCCCACCCCTGTATTCTGGCCTGGAGGATTTCAGGAACTGTATAGCCCATGGGGTTGCAAACAGCTGGACATGACTGAGCGACTTTCATTTTACTTCACTTCACATACCACTGAGATATTATTATAATAGCTTCTTATATTGTAATACTATAACAAGATAATCAGGCAGTTAATTAGGCAAAGTAATGTAGAAGTTGCTTGTAGTTATAATAAATGATTTTATAGTTTTAATAAATGATTCATAATATTAGACTAGAATTTTAATTAAGGAAATAATTTTTCATTTAATTAAGATATATAATATAAATATTTGTAATATGTTAAGTGTATATTATATATTCTACATACATATACACATGAGACCTGGGTTTGATCCCCAGTTTGGGAAGACGCCCTGGAGAAGGGAAAGGCTACCCCCCACCCCTGTATTCTGGCCTGGAGGATTTCAGGAACTGTATAGCCCATGGGGTTGCAAACAGCTGAACATGACTGAGCGACTTTCATTTTACTTCACTTCACATACCACTGAGATATTATTATAATAGCTTCTTATATTGTAATACTATAACAAGATAATCAGGCAGTTAATTAGGCAAAGTAATGTAGAAGTTGCTTGTAGTTATAATAAATGATTTTATAGTTTTAATAAATGATTCATAATATTAGACTAGAATTTTAATTAAGGAAATAATTTTTCATTTAATTAAGATATATAATATAAATATTTGTAATATGTTAAGTGTATATTATATATTCTACATACATATACACACATATATAGTATATAATTAAAAACAAGAGTAGATTCTTTATCTTTACATGTCTTCAAAAAATGCACTGTCTATTGTGTCAGCAAATTGTATGAAGTATCATTTATCATTAAATTTATAGAACATCACATATAATCTATCATTAATCCTATTTCTTGCATGCCTGTGTGTGCTTGGAATGCCATAAACTATAACCTGCCAGGTTCGTCTATTCATGGGATTCTTCAGGCAAAAATATTGGAGTGAGTAGCCATCCAGGGGATCTTCCCAACCCAGGGATAAAACATGGGTCTCCTGCATTAAAGGCAGACTCCTTACCATTTGAGCTACTTTCTTATTTGCCTACAAATTACAGTTTTAACTTTTTAAAGGCATTAACACATTCAGCCTAAAAATATATGTTTATAACATACTCAATTTAACATAAAGCAAAAAGATTCACACACATTTTAAATACTGTTTCGGGGTATGGACCACTAACATATTAAATGAATCTTTCATACACACACACACACACACACACACACACACA
>SJYC01123110.1:0-12908 GCA_006408675.1 Madoqua kirkii
CTGAATCATTTTGTTGTACACCTAAAACTAACACAACATTGTGAGTCAACTATACTTCAGTAAAAATTGTAATAAATAAAGAAATAAAATGGGGAACTCTGAATACGCTAAGAATTTTCTGGAAACCAAAGCTCTTCATTTCTAGTGTCTGCTAAAGGCAGACACTGCAAAAAGATGCATCAGACTATATCTGAACATGTATTCATCAAGAACATTCAGGCACATGTGGTTTAAACAACAACCAGGAACAACTTTTATCTGGCACTCTCTATTTACCAATCAATGTTAACATTTCATACGAAATATGTCATCTCACAGAAGCTCTGACATTCTTATTAAAAGTACCTCCATTTGATGGTGGGACACACTAAGATCTATGGAGGCTGGTTATTTATCAAAGATGGCACACTCTTGATCCCAAGCCAACAAGGCCAACAAAGGGTTCCTTTACGTATCACTCCAGGTTGTAGAGGAAGGCCAGAAGGGGAAGCATGTAAATTAAATCTTAACTAGTTCATGTCTTAAAACAGGGGGAGCAGGGCAGAGCCAGGGGTGGCGGAGAGGGGCCAAAATGGTAGCATACAAAGACCAATTTAGTCTGAGGTACACAGTAGGCTTCAGTGAACCATGACCGATTAAGCTGAATGTATAAGTAATCAAGGAAAATTGGGTTAGATGGGGTAACATCGTGGGCAGAACTTTTCAAACTGAAATGAAAATGACATTCTAACAAACATGTAGAGTAAATGGGATTTACTGATACGTGACCACTTGGGCCTCCCACAAGCCCTCATCGGAACCCAGTCAGCCCGCCTCAACCCCAGAGCCAGTCCCAGATAACCATCCCAAACCACAGGTTGTTGTTTAGTCGCTGAGTCCTGTCCAAACCTTTGCGACCCCATGGACTGTAGCCCACCAGGCTCCCCTGCCCATGGGATTTCTCAGGCAAGAATACTGGACTGGGCTGCCATTTCCTTCTCTAAAACCACTAGCACATTCCTAAAAACACTATTTGTTGTCTAATAGGGGTTCTCTCAGTAAACCTTCAATTATATTTTCAGAGCTGCATTTTCATTTTGTCATCAGTTCAGTTCAATTCAGTTGCTCAGTCGTGTCCGACTCTTTGTGACCCCACGGACTGTAGCACAACAGGCCTCCCTGTCCATCACCAACTCCCAGAGTTTACTCACACTCATGTCCATTAAGTCAGTGATGCCATCCAACCATCTCATCATCCTCTGTCGTCCCCTTCTCCTCCTGCTTTCAATCTTTCCCAGCATCAGGGTCTTTTCAAATGAGTCAGCTCTTCGCATCAGGTGGCCAAAGTATTGACATTTCAGCTTCAACACCAGTCCTTCCAATGAATAATCAGGGCTGATCTCCTTCAGAATGGACTGGATGATCTCCTTGCAGTCCAAGGGACTCTCAAGCGTCTCCTCCAACACCACAGTTCAAAAGCATCAATTCTTCAGCACTCAGCCTACTCTCACTGTTCTAATAAGGAAGTTTAGCAAATTATTAAAAGTATGATTAGGAAAAAATAAATCACATTTCTCACAACTTAGAGATCATGATAATTTCATGCCCTTGCTAAAGTTCTTTTCCATGTATATATGTTTTATACATTTTCTACTTATCTGTGTTTGCCCTGTAGTTCCTAGGAGACACCCTCTGAGCCCTTAGAAAAGTCTGCCTGATATGAATGTTATTATATGCCCAAGACCTTGAGTCATTCTGGACTATCATGACTAGATAAATGTATTCTAGTGAAGGGATTCATGATGAATGACTGTTGTTGCTCCATGAGGCTGGAATATGAGCAGCTGACATTCATTACGGGGGTGCTGTGTACCTGTGTGACGGACCCCTAATAAACAGCCAGGCTCAGGTGAGCTTTCCCAGTTAGTTAGAGTTGGTTTCCCTGGTTGTCAACATTTTGCATGGTTTGTCACACATCATTGCTGGGAAAATTAGGACACTCATGTGATTCCTCTGCGCAAACTCCAGGAGAACAGAGCAGCCAGCGTGCTACAGTGTATGGGGCCGCAAAGAGTTGGACATGACTTAGCAACTGAACAACAGTAACAACAAAATGTGACTCCACTAGGAGAGAACACTTAGAAGCTTGTGACTTGCTTCTCTTGGACTTTGCCACACCAGCCTTATCCCCATGCCGGTCTTAATCTGCATCTTTTCACTGTGATCAACCATAACCATGAGCATAATAGCTTTTGTGAGTCCTGTGAATCACTGAGCCTGAGGGTGGCCTTGGGACCTCTGACCCAGTTTGTCTGTCTAAGAAATCTATGAGCTTGAGTTGAGCCAAACTCCAGTATAAGCTAACCATGTCTCTGACTACTTTTAAAAACTCAGAAAGCACAGTACACCATCTATTAATGGATTTGCCTGCTAAGTCACTTCAGCTGTGCCCAATCTTTGCGACCCTGCTTGCCAGGTCCCATTGTCCATGGGATTTTCCAGGCAAAAAAACTGGAGTGGATTGCCATTTAATAGTTTTATTACAGT
Organism: Madoqua kirkii; assembly: GCA_006408675.1. Classification (NCBI taxonomy): domain Eukaryota; kingdom Metazoa; phylum Chordata; class Mammalia; order Artiodactyla; family Bovidae; genus Madoqua; species Madoqua kirkii. The sequence continues at coordinate 2,527 of SJYC01123110.1, forward strand.
TTACATTACTGATGAATGCTTATTTTCAAAGAATCTCACCTTACTTTTGAGTTATTTTAAACTCAAGGCAGCTTAAAGGCAGGAAAAAAAAAAAAACTTGAAAATGAAGAAATTCAAAACAGTGTATTTTCCTCTAAGTGTACCCATTCTGAGAGGACAGTTAATATTGTAAAGGTCAATAAATCAACTGAACTCCTGCGATGTGAACAGTTAGCAAGATTTTGCACAGCTTCACATAACCTCGAGAGAATAGAGATTCATCCTGAAATAAATCCAGGAATGAGGTTGAGAACCCAAGCACTGTAAGCCCTCCAGGAAGTTTACAATAGCTTCAAGTACTTTCTAGGAAGGCTGCAATCCCTCCTGGGCACAGACAACCCTCTCAGCCACCAGAAAGCGAGTGTTCCAGGCTGGCCCAAATGGAGTGTACTTTTTTACGCCCCTTCACTCTCTCAGTCTAGATCTGATTATGAGCTTTCCCATTCCCAGGGATGACATGCTCACATTCTCTTCGTTTATTTAGAGTCTGATTTTATGCAGGAATGTTCCTCTTCTGTTTGTGGATGCAGTGCTTTTTAAGCAGGCTTCCCTCTAGTGGAACAGTATGCTCTTACCCTGCTCCTTGGAGCGTCCTAAGTCTGTTTTGAATCAAGAGGCTCTAATTGTTTTGAGATTCTGACATGAGATACTCATTGTTTTACACTGATTAAATGGCTTCTTGATCATTCCTCCCAGGACTGGATGTTAACCAAAACTTTAAGGGCAACCAAAAGATGCCTTTGGAATTCTTGTTCCCACAAACAGACACTCTGCTTTTTCTCCCCAGACAAGGTGTGAGTGAATGAGCTAGTACAACAGAGAAAAGGCAGGAGAGTTTTTGCTGAATAAATTGGGTAATCTATGTGGACTCTTCGTGGGCAGTCCTTCCCCAGAATCTCTGCCCCCTCCCTCTAACCCTGCCTGCCATTCCTGACATGGAACTTACTCTCCAGTGCCACTCCCATCACACATGCTGTCCCACTGGCAAGAAGTGCTGGCCATCCTCTCTGCCAAGCCGAAGTCCCTCTGACTTCACACGTTAACTCCAAATCCAGGTTTCTCCAGCAGCGTCCCTCCTTTGCCATGCCCACAGCAGATGACGGCATTCACCCCCATCCCCCTACCCCCAGTTTCTTTGATCACTTCCACTTCACTGCCAACAGCCACACAGTACAGTGCCTCACTTTTCAATGGGTGACTTCATGATCAGAACTGATCACCATGTTTGCGTAAGTGTGGGTGTCCTCTACTTTATAAAACCCCAAACCTAAGCCATCCAGCTTCTAAACGGCAGGAAGCATGTAAGTCCTAATGGTTTCCTAATATTTCAAATGACCTTGTGCAATGCCGTGTGGAGGGGAGACTGCTTGTTTCCAGAGTTGAGTCAGAGACACACTGATTAGAATCTTGAATGCGAGATCCACTCCAGTGTTCCTGCCTGGAAAATCCCATGGAGAGAGGAACCTGGTGGGCTACAATCCAAAGGGTCGCCAAGAGTCGGACGGAACTGAGCATCAGCACAGACAGAGGGAAGACAGACCAGATCAGCAAAACTCAAATTGTTCTAAATTCCCTTCTCATCACATTCTGTGGACTGCTATCCATGATCATCTTGTGAATTCTGTCCCCTGTGCCTTCTCGTACACAACACGTATGTATGGATGGATATGTACATGTAAACACACACACAGAGACACTCATGCAGAGCAATGTATAGAGGAAAACCATTCCACTGAAAAGCAAGATAACTGGGCTAAGGAACAACTCAACAGCTGCACTCGGTCCCTGTGCACGGCCGCCTGCACTTCACCAGCTTCAGTGATCTCGCTTGCAAAATGGAAAAATATGACTGGAACATTCTAGAGAAGGTGGGGTCTCATTCCAAAAGTGCCATGATAAAAGGAAAGCATTGCTATGGATTTTAAAAACTGGACAAGGTCAGTTAGGGATATTTAAAATCGGTGACCAGCAAGGTGGTCTTTCCAAGTGGCACTGGTGGTCAAGAACCTGTCTGCCAATGCAGGAGACATGATAGGGGACCTCAGTCTCTGGGTTGGGAAGACTGCCTGGAGGAGGGCATGGCAACCCACTCCAGTATTCTTGCCTAGAGAATCCCATGGACAGAGGAGCCTGGTGGGTTACAGTCCATAGAGTCACAAAGAGACACGACTAAAGTGACTTAGCATGCACACATGCAACCAACAAGGAGCAACTGCACAGGGAAATCTGCTGAATAACATGCAACAACCTAAATGGGAAACGAATTTGAAAAAGATACAAGCTTATGTAAAACTGAAAAACTTTGCAGTACAACTGAAACTATCATAACCCTGTTAATCAACTACACTCCAGTATAAAGTAAACAGCTAAAAAAAATGATAACATCAACATTTAGCATTTAAACTTTTAAGAAAAGTGGATGATTCATTCATTAGTAACTAGATGAAAAATAAAAATGTTTGAAGACAGGTGCCTTCTCAAGTATTCATTTTCCAAAAGAGACAGTTTCTCTACTTTCCTACATAAAGATGTACCAAAACTGAGTAAACACAGAGAATAACCCCCACCTACAGAGAGCTTACAATGTGCCAGGAACTTTCAATTCAGTTTTGGAATCTTTAACTCATTTAAAAATCTCACAGTTGCCCTCTGAGCTAAGTACTGATATTCTCATTTTAAAGATGGGGAAACTGAGGCATGGGGCAGTTATTTCTCTGACTGATGACCACATAGCTCAGTAAGTGACAGAGCCAGGACTCAAACTGTGAGCTGACAGACATACATGTTGAAGAGAGAGGGTTCTGCGGAGAGCTGAAAAAGATCAGAAATCCATGGCACGCATGAGTATTAAACCTAGTGGGACAGATGGTAAACATCACAAGCTCTGGGAGCTGGGGGTGCAGCAAACATCTCAGGTACTGTCCTTTTCCACAGACTTGAGACATCTCTTGGCACTTCCACATGGGACAGGACATAAGTTACAATGTACACTTAGCTGCAGAAAGATTAATGTAGACAAGTTGAAGGTTACTTATACTGTAACTTTATCTCCTATAATAAACAGATAAAAGTAGGATCCAACACATCATCTGAGAAGAGAGAAAATTCAACATGGTTATAAGAAGAAAAAGAGGAAATTCACTGACCCACCACAATTAATGTCATTGCGTGAGTTATTGCTCCAAGCCATAACTGATAATAACACCAATGAACCAGAGTGCATTCTAATAACTTCACAATCCTACCGCGTTTGGGTTAAGAGAGAGAACGGTCATTGGCAGCAAGTAGGAGAGAAATCACACACACACATGCACAAATCAGTTCCTCTCTTAATTCTAAAATAGAAAAAGGAAAGCAAAACATAATTCCACTAATTTGAAAAGAATGTCTTCAACTTCTCCATAAAAGGTTTAGCGGTTCATTATAGAAATGAGCTCTTCCGTCTCCCAAGAAGGAAGCCTCATTTACTCACACTAATGGACCATAAAATCCATTTCTTCAAAATGTACTTCCCTGACTCAGTCAAGCCTTTTACCTAGAGTAGAAAGAGTGCATGTCTTCCAAATCCCCAAGTCCACTGAGCACTGACACATACACGTGGAGTCACAGGTTTGTGGTTCCACGTGAGAGTCCAGCCAGAACCACTCCACATACTCAAGTCATGCAGAGGATGGCAGAACTGTACGAAACCTCCTATTTTAGTCTACTAGAATTCTGTGTCCATATTTGCTTAAATGATGACATACAGTAAACCCTGAGTCACACATCATCTAAATGAAACCCACATATCATCTCCCAACACCCAAATTAATGATGGCAAATGAACCATCACCTTAAATATCATATCTCTACATTGAGCATTAACACATACGGGAGAAACTGCTGGTTGTGCCCCCAAATCCACCCTCTCTGTCCTCCAGAGTAATAGTTTCAGCTGCTCACATGGCACCAAGCTAAAGGCCACAGTTCCCAGCCTCACCTGCAGCAAGGTGTCAATGTGTACCTTCCTGTGGGCCAATAGGATGTGAACAAAAGTGACGGTACAACACCTGGTTCATTTCTAATCTGCAAGAAAGCCACTAGCAGGATGTCCCTGGTGGTCCAAATTAATGATGGCAAATGAACCATCACCTTAAATATCATATCTCTACATTGAGCATTAACACATAGGGGAGAAACTGCTGGTTGTGCCCCCAAATCCACCCTCTCTGTCTTCCAGAGTAATAGTTTCAGCTGCTCGCATGGCACCAAGCTAAAGGCCACAGTTCCCAGCCTCACCTGCAGCAAGGTGTCAATGTGTACCTTCCTGTGGTCCAATAGGATGTGAACAAAAGTGACGGTACAACACCTGGTTCATTTCTAATCTGCAAGAAAGCCACTAGCAGGATGTTCCTGGTGCCCCAGTGATTAAGACTCTGCTTCCAGTACAGGGGTGCAAGTTCAATCCCTGGTCAGGGAACTAATATTCTGCATGCCATGCAGAGCTGCCAAAAATAAATAAACAAAAGTAATTTTTTTAATTAAAATTAAGAAAAAAAGAATGGGACTTGTCCCAGAGTTCTTTATGTTCTTCCTGTAAACTGGGAAACATAGATGCAGATAATGTCATGTGACTGACAGGTCAAAAAGTTGGAAGGAATCCTATCCCGGTATGACTTATCATGTGTCATCTGGACTGCTCACTTCTTGAATATATTTTTAAAAATCCTTTCATTTACTGTATTTTTGTATCATTTTATTACAGCAGCATAGTTTTATCCTCATAATCTCAGTGAAATCGACCCGTTAGTCCCAGGAACCCTAATCAGGTGGCGCTAATGGTAAAGAACCCAGCTGCCAACACAGGAGACACAAGAGACGGAGGTTCAATCCCTGGGTCGGGAAGATCCCCTGGAGGAGGACAGGCAACCCACTCCAGTATTCCTGCCTGGAGAATCCCATGGACAGAGGAGCCTGGCAGACTACATACAGTCCATGGGCTCGCAAAGAGTCGGACACGACTGAAGCAGTTTAGCACACACGCACCTTAACTTAAATCCTCTGCAACAGCTCTGTCCAATAAGACTTTCTCTATGATGGAACTGTTCAGTATCTGCATGGTCCAATATGATAGCAACATGAGGAGACTGAGCCCTCGTAACAGCTAGTGTGTCTGGAAAACTGAATTCATAATTTTTTTTAAATTGTAGTTAACTAAAATTTTAAAGGATTTCCCTGGTGGCTCAGACGGTAAAGAATCCATGTGCAATGTAGGAGACTTGAGTTCAATTCCTGGGCTGGGAAGATCCCCCAGAGGAGGGCACAGAACCCACTCCCACTGCAGGATTCTTGGCAGGAGAATCCCCGTGGACAAAGGAGCCTGGCAGCCTACACAGCCCAGTGGGTCACAAAGAGTTGGACACAACTGAGCGACTAAGCACACACACACACACACACACACACAAATTTAAAAGCCACACAAGGCTAGTTGCCAGTTACTACTTTCTTGGACAATGGAGTATCTGAAACATGTGAAACTGTGTTGTTTTGTTGTTGTTGTTATTTAGTTGTTGTTATTAACTCATATCTGACTCAGTATGGACTGCAGCACACCAGGCTCCTCTGTCCTCCACTGTCTCCCAGAATTTGTGCAAATTCATGTCCATTAAGTCAGAGATGCTATCTAACCATCTCATCCTCTGTCATCCTCTTCTCCTCCTGCCTTCTATCTTTCCCAGAAGTTTCTTTTCCAGTGAATCAACTCTTCCCATCACGTGGCCAAAGTATTGGAGCTGAATTCAGCTCTAGCATCAGTCCTTTCAATGAATATTCAGGGCTGGATTTCCTTTAGAATGGACTGGTTTGATCTCCTTGCAGTCCAAGGGACTCTCAAGAGTCTTCTCCAGCACCACAGTTTGAAAGCATCAATTCTTTGGCACTCAGCCTTCTTTATGGTCCAACTCTCACATCTGCCCGGGGCTACTAGAAAAACCATAGCTTGAACTATACAGACCTTTGTCAGCAAAGTGGTGTCTCTGCTTTTTAATATGCTGTCTAGGTTTGTGACAGCTTTCCTTCCAAGGAGCATGTGTCTTTTAATTTCATGACTGCAGTCACCAACTTGGATGGTGATCTTGGAGCCCCGAAAGTAAAATCTGTCACTGCTTCCACTTTTTCCCCTTCTGTTTGCCATGAAGTGATAGGACTGAATGCCCGATCTTAGTTTTTTCAATGTTAAAATTGTAAACGTACAACAATTAGGAAGACCCATTACTATCATAGAGGGACTCATATTTTCAAGCAATGGGCTTTTGCTAGGATGTTACAGAGTAACGTAAGTCCTTAAACCACAATTTTCTCTAAGTAGAAATAGATGTCAGGCTGAGACTGAAGTATGAAGTGTTTAGCATTGTCATCTTAAAGCTGACACTAGCTTGTATTTCAACATGAAGGACGCTTGGGATTCTTTTACACTATCATCAATACATTCATCTTCCATAAAGCTAAACTCAGCAGATGATATTTTGTTGGAGAGACAAATGCAAAGCAGTTAGCAGCAATCAGGCTTACCAGTAAGTCACCATCTTTATTCCATTACATTGAGACCTGGGGCAGTAAAACTTAATTGAGAGGTACCGGAACATCTTCTGATTGATCTGAGTACTCATCTTATACAACGCTACTTTGGAGAGGTCAAGTTTACATTAATATTGTAAAACACTACAAAACTCCCAGAAAGGACGTGTGTTACAATGGAGCTGAATGCCACGTGAATCATCCATCTGAAACTCGTAGCTGAGGCTCTGAATACAATTATGAGAAACAAATAAACCAAACTGGGCAGATTGCCCAGAGACAACAGTCAAATATAAACTTTGGCGAGGGACAGCAATGAAGGGAGGGTGCTGAGAGAAGAGGGTGGTAGTGGGATAATGAGGGCAAGACAAGGGGGAACCACGGCTGAGGGAGGAGGGGCAGGGAAGATAAATCCACCAGAGCAAGACAGATAATAACACTAGCAATGAAGACAAAAACCAAAGGGAGGAGGCTGGCCCCAAGTCTTACTATGATTTTTTTTTAATTTTTGGCCACATCCCAGCATGCAGGACCTTAGTTTTCTGACCAGGGATCGAACCCAAGCTCCCTGAATTGGAACCCTGGAGTCTTAACCACTGGACTGCCAGAGAAGTCCTCCAAAATCTGAAAGGTATGCACAAAAGCCCTCACTGAAGCATTCTTGTGGGGGGTTTACATAGACACACATTAAAAGTTACATGGTTTTTGCCCCAGAGTTTATTAGTAATCTGAAATTTCCATCCCAGTCTCTTTTGTTGGATGAACTTGAACAGCAATGAGACACAGTATTTTCTAAAGTTGAATCCGAACCTTCGCTCAGTACAAAGAAATCTGTAACTGTCTAAAGACTTAGCCTATCCAAATACAAAGCAATAACAAACAGAGGAAAATACATGCAGCTCAATCACCCCTGAGCCCACGAGCACCAGAGAGACAGGAGGCTGGTTCTTACATGGGAATGTGGGTGTTTCTTCACCCTCCCTCTTCTAATAAGTAAAGAGAATCAACCCAGCTGTCCTTTAGGACTTGGAACTGTAAAATGTCAGAGCTGCAATAGTTTTAAATCAAATAAGATTACCCAAAGAGAACCAGACTCTGTGTGCTCTGAATAAACAGCTAAAATTTTTATTTCCCAAAGTGAAAGTGTCTAAAAGTATAGTTTATAAACATCACCTAGACATACAATGTAGAATAATGAACTAAGTATTTGACTAGGACATATAGCTTCTAACTCCAACTCTGCTTTGTCAGTTAAATAATAGTAATAATGATAATAACAGCATCCTATTTAATTGAGTCTAAGATCCACTGCCCATTTAATACCTTCATCTTACAACCAATACTATCTTTTTGGTATTGCCAAAGTGGCAAATCTTTGGCAAACTTACTGTAATTTCATGAAAACTTCCAGTCCTATGCTGTTGAGTTCAAGAAAGCAGCAGCCCCTTGCACATTAGATCTGATGAAAAGCAAGTTACACTAAATCAAAAAGCAGCGTGTGTTAGTGCCAGGCGTGTGTTAGTGCCAGGCACTGTCACTTTTACCTACTAATTCAATCCACTCCCTGACAACCCTTGGAGGGAAGAACTAACATTGATTCCACTTGCCAGATGCAGAAACTGAGGCACTGAGAGGTTAAGTGACATCTCACAAGACCACACGGCCAGTGACTGGCCTGGCATCCAGGTCTGGGCTTCTGGCCACCATGCTCACTGTTGTACCTCATACAGGACTAAACATGAGTCTTTTCAAGCAACTGGTACCTGAGTTTCTTGATAATGTCCAAAGGAGTGCATTGGAATAAACAACCTCCTGAGTGCCACTGAGCTTTAAAACTCAGGGTGCCCTAACATGAAAGAGATGACATCACATCCCTTTGTAGGGCAGGTACTATATTAGTAAAGAAACAAATGATAGCTTAATTTTAATTTATTTCTTAAACTCCTTACAGAAGGATAGTGTTTTTCTCTTCACTTACAAAAAAAAAAAAGGAAAAAACTTAAAAGGATAAAACTGAGGCATTTTACTCCTGGTTAAATATCTTGGTAATTTTAAATAAAAAAAAATATTACCCTTTATGAAACCTGATCACTAATGAACCACCTTCTGTCTAATTCAGCTTTTTCAGTTTCTGCAGGATTGATTGGACATGAGCAGAAACACTAAATCATAGCACATAAATATGCCAGAATCTGGCACATAGCATATAATTTGATCTTGTGACTTTTAAAGTAGGAACAATAAAGTACACATGGACATATGTACAATATGTCACACACACACACTTGTGTGTATACAATAAAGTACACACACAAGTGCACACTTGTGTGTGTGAATGGTATTTTACATTAAATTGAGGACACTAGAAACAATGGGTTTTTTTCCCCATTTTAGAATCATTCAAACGTCCATTTTTGTATCAAATGGCATAGAAAACTACAAATCAGATACTACTCTTTGAACTTACAGAACCGAAACAGACTCCCAGACATAGAAAACAAACGTAGGGTTGCCAAAGGGGATACCTGGGGTCAGGGGAGTAAGTTAGGAGTTTGGATTAATATATACACACTCTGCGTGTGTGTGTGTGTGTGTGTGTGTGTGTGTGTGTGTGTGCGCGTGTGTGTGTGTGTGTGTGATAGCTCACCAGGCTCCTCTGTCCATGGAATTTTCCAGGCAAGAATACTGGACTGGTTTGCCATTTCCTCCTCCAGAGGATCTTCCGGACCCAGGGATTAAACCTGCATCTCCCGCATTGGCTGGTGGATTCTTTACCACCTCACCACCTAGGAAGCCCATATACACACTACTTTATACAAAATAGGCAAACAATAATGACCTACTGTATACCACAGGGAACTATACTTACTAACTTATAATAACATGTAGTGGAAAAGAAACTGAAAAGGTTTCAGTTCAGTTCAGTCACTCAGTCCTGACTGACTCTTTGCAACCCCATGAATAGCACGCCAGGCCTCCCCGTTCATCACCATCTCCCAGAGTTCACTCAGACTCATGTCCATCAAGTCCGTGAGGCCATCCAGCCATCTCATCCTCTGTCGTCCCCTTCTCCTCCTGCCCCCAACCCCTCCCAGCATCAGAGTCTTTTCCAAAGAGTCAACTCTTCACATGAGGTGGCCAAAGTACTGGAGTTCCAGCTTTAGCATCATTCCTTTCAAAGAAATCCAGAGCTGATCGCCTTCAGAATGGACTGGTTGGATCTCCTTGCAGTCCAAGGGACTCTCAAGAGTCGTCTCCAACACCACAGCTCAAAAGCATCAATCCTTCAGCATTCAGCCTTCTTCACAATCCAAATCTCACATCCATAGCCTTGACTACACAGATCTTAGTCAGCAAAGTAATGTCTCTGCTTTTGAATATACTATCTAGGTTGGTCATAACTTTTCTTCCAAGGAGTAAGCGTCCTCTAATTTCATGGCTGCAGTCACCATCTGCAGTGATTTGGGAGCCCAAAAAAATAAAGTCTGACACTGTTTCTACTGTTTCCCCATCTATTTTCCATGGAGTGATGGGACCAGATGCCATGATCTTCGTTTTCTGAATGCTGAGCTTTAAGCCAACTTTTTCACTTTCCTCTTTCACTTTCATCAAGAGGCTTTTTAGCTCCTCTTCACTTTCTGCCATAAGGGTGGTGTCATCTGCATATCTGAGGTTATTGATATTTCTCTCGGCAATCTGGATTCCAGCTTGTGTTTCTTCCAGCCCAGCGTTTCTCATGATGTACCCTGCATAAAAGTTCAAAAAGCAGGCTGACAATATACATCCTT